>WBMY01018359.1:0-35435 GCA_013397315.1 Donacobius atricapilla | reverse complement strand
ACAATGCAGTCATTACATTATTCCATTACGGCATGTTGTAAAACTGTAGGCGATGTTGAATGGGTTTTATTAACTTCAAAAAGAGCACTTCAGTACCAGAAAGCCATTTCTATTACTTGTGATTATCAGGCAATTGTACTAATCTAGCAATTAGAAACACACACACTAGAAAGGGGAAATTACTCCCATCTCTGACATGAATGTGCAGAGCCTCACTGAGGGCCTGAGCACCTGAACCACCAAGCACTCTCAACTCACATTGAACTTAATGAGAGTTAAGAGTCCCTGGCTCCCTGCAGCGCCAGACTTCAAACTTGTGTCTCACGTGCAACCCCTGTGTGAAGTGTCACTGTGCATTTGTATGTTCTTTTTATAACTGTAGTAGTGGTGTCAATGTGTCTTGTACCATCATCATTTATACCTATGTGAAATGACCCCAACCAGCCAAAGCTAGAGCCAAAACATTGCCGTGTTACGTGTGCTTTGAGAGCCTGAAGCTTTGTCTAGCAGAATCAGATGACGATTTGCAGTTAATGAACTCAAGAAATTTTGCATTAGTTTTAGCTCCTTTGAAATGGACACCTACCAGCAAACTAGAACTATGGTAATTAATTTGAGCATATTTGTCTAAGGCATGACCAAAAAAAAGATGACAGAATCAAATAGCTTTAGAGCAAAGTAAAACTATCTCCAAAATTTTGAATGCCATCACAACTTACTACCATTTCCCTGAGTTTTATAAGGCAGCAGTGGGCAAGGAATTGCTGTTGCACATGCCCCTAAGTCCTGATTTTACTAAACTCCAGAGATTTACTGTATACACATCTTTAATATTTCCTTGCTGAGCAATTTGTGGTGTGCTTATGTTCTGCTCAGGATTAATTCCAGGAAGTCTCCAATTTAATAGAAAATTCGGCCTGTTGAATCGAGTGATCTATATCTGTCTTTCCTATTCTAGGTGTTTTGAAGGCATCAAGGGCAAGAGATGGAAGCATATCTTGAAGAGTAAGAATGACATGACAACAGATATGTCATAAAGAGGAATGTTAAGACGTGCCATTTGGTAAGTTCACATCAGGACAGTAGGGAGAAAGGACCAAGAGAGTGGGTACTGATGCAGCCGTGTGGCCCAGAAGGTGGGAGTTGCTTCTGGGGATGTCAAGCTGCAGGTCAAGAGATCTGAGGACAAATACTGCATCATCACTTACTCAGGCAAAGCAGATAAGCCATATTTGAAGAGGAACTCTACTCTTAGCAGGTAGTTGCAGATACATCTAATGTTCACATCAAGGTTGGAGGAAATCACAGTTTTCTAGACTATTGTCCTGAATATTACAACATTTCCCTTCCCTCTAGGATGTTTCCAAATGGATATTCCTTGAGTTGCCTCTACGGCTTGTGCAACAAGAAGAAACAAACTAGGAGTGTGACCAGACCTGAAAGAAGGTTAAACTCTGTACCTCTCCTCTGTCAGTGCCTGTAACCAAGATCTATAAATATGCCAGCACACACAGGTGTCCTGGATGAGCACAAGCCTGTGACTACTGCATTAGCAATTACATTTTCATTCTAAATTATTTCCTATTGTTTTAAATTGTGTTGTATCTTTTTTTGTCTGGTCCAGAGTCATCAGTGATGGGGAAATCACATTCCCCTTGACACAAGGATCCTTCTGTTCAAAACAGTAGCAAACATCTCAGAGACCTGCCAGTGCAGGATTAGGCTGCTCTTCAGATGGTGTGAATTATCACAGCTGAATTGGAGTAAATAACACCAGGCTGTTTACTCAGGGATCAGTTTTTAACAACTCTGTCAGATACCCTCTGGCAAATCCAGCACAGCTGTTTAAACATTAAAAGGCCAGAACAAGTGTTGCTCCTCAGTGTACCCAGGCACACTCTGGCATCTTCTCACAACATATTTCCATCAGGAGGGTGCAAGCAGGTGCCAGCTAAAGGCTGGGTACAAATACAGCCAGCATATAGACACAGCACAGTCAGCTTCTGTGGGATCTGTGCAGATGCTTCCCTGTGATCTGCCAAAAGCCCTCACTAGAAGAAGCTTTGACCAGTGGCCTGTAGCTCTTTCAACTTAGACCTTACTTGGTTTCTCATTGCAGTACATGATGTTTGCTGGTGATATGGGTACCTGATTTTGGAGGCAGCATGTCCATGTAATAACAATAATAATGGGTTTGGAGCATGAACTCTATTAAATGTGTCTGTGTTTCCCATTGGGGCTTTCATTAGCTACACCATGGCCTACTTTTTAGGTCAAGAACTAAACCAGAGACAGACATGTTCAATGTGCCTGGCCTCAGATCTCTTGACCGGTAGTATAACATCCCCAGATGCAACTCCCAACTTCTGGACCACAGCTGAAATAAAGCAAACTTTGTAGGGGCAGGGATGCTCTGCCCTGCTTTGGTTACTGCTGATGTACACACCTTTGTCCCTTTCTTTCTCAAGTAATTTGCTGAGCTTCAGGTTGCTGGAAATTATGCCCTGAGGCTAGAGCAACCCACAGTTGGTCCATATCAGCCAGTCCCCTGCCAGAAAGTCTGACAGCAGTGTTTTGCATACAAATTTAAGTGCCCATCACATGCATTTCATCTCAGACAACCTACGTAGGCTGAACGCAATATGGGCCACCTCAGAGCCAGAGATGTACCATGAAACAGACATACCATGCCTTACGCTTAGCTAAACATTCTGTATTGTTTCTTAACTGATTTATCTTGCCTTGAGCTTACTGGCATGTGGTTAAACAGAATATAAAATTAATTTGTCGCTATATAACTTACTCAGAAGTCCTCATTTTTTGCAAGATAATCCTCACTAAGCTTTCATAAACACTAGTTTAAACCTGTAAACTGCCTTTCAAACGTGTGTTTAACATTGGGACAGTTTCATCAAAACAAAATAAAAAATCCTCAGTTTTAGCATGAATGACTTGCCAAGAGCCATGGAAACCAAACAATCCACAAGTGAGAGTGCTCACTCAAGATACCTTCAGCTGACCTCTCTGATGGGCCACTGCTTCAGTTGCTTTGGAAAGATCCTCTGAGACCAATGTGACTGTCTCATAGCAGGGAATCCTTTCCTTGCTTTCCTGGTTTTTCATGTGAGCAGGAGGTGTCACCCGTCTCAGATGACTTCTGGCCAGTTGCTAATTGTGATTGTTACATTAAGAATGACTAAAAAAAACATGGCTAGAATTGTCTTCCCATGTCTTAGGGAAATTTATGTTCCCTGTAAGGAGTCTCAGATGGTCTTTTTAAATGATACCTAAAACACTGAAGACTTAACACCATTTCTACCTTATATTTTTGAGGATAAGACCACCGTCTTTGGTCTAGACGCTGGACTGCTGATTCTGTTACTGTCACAAGCTACTTTAAAGTACTTCAAATGGATTATTTGGTAATTTTATGTGGAATGTTCGTGGGTGGATGAGCATAAAGCAACTAGGGTGTAACAGCCTGTATGTAATTCATTGATATCATGTTCATGTTTTGTTCCAGGAATGTTACATTGCAAAAAAAAAAAAAAAAGGTGTTGTTGCCATTTATGTTTGTCCGTACATTTCTCCTCTTTATACTGAACAGACTACTCAAAATGTTAGGAGGTGACTGGTGATTTTCAGATGTTCCATGAGATCTAAGGAAACCATCCTAGCTGAAAGATGGCAAGGCTTTACATTCCTATGGTTCAGTCATGGAAACAAAACTTAGAGTTCTAAGATGAGTCAATTAGCTAGGCATGCTTAGTTTTCTTTGGTAATTGTAGGCTTGTTTTCCCCAATAAGGTCAAATGTTAAGGTTTGTTTGGTTTTGTGGCCATGCTCTTTAGTGTATTTGAAATCCATTACCACGCATGAGGCATTTGTGCTGGAAATGGGCCAAGTGAAAGCTGTTCGCAAAGTCAAATGCCCCCAGCATTTCCTCTTTTTGTTGAGTTTAGGCAGTTACAACCTCCCCTTGGGCTTCAGAATTTCCATTTGCAGGTCATCCTGATCTAAGGTGTTTTGGTGTTGGTTCCTAAATACCTTAGGATTGGATTTCTCCTGAGAAAGACAGCATGCGACTCAGGTGACAGTTCCATCTCCTATAATGGATAATAAGCTCTCCATTAAAATCACTGACTGCTAAGAGCCATTTGCCACCCCATCATCTTCCTGCTCCAGATCCAGGTATGGAAGTGAGTTCAGAGCCCTCTTGTTGGCATAGGACTCATCTGCATTGCTGCCCTGCTTTCATGAGGGGTTTTTCACGGCGTGCCTGTGGAAGGCAAGAGTGATCCCAGGACGTGAACATGCAGTGAGGGACGCAGCGTGGAGGGAGCATCACTGAGAACATCCACACACCTCCCAGGAGCACAAGGACAAGGTGCGCACCAGGAGGGATTTTTCTCAGTGCTAGGCCTCATGCAGGAGCAGATTTTGAAAAAGGAGTTTGTCTTCATTCCAGGGGGTTTGGAAGAGATGACCTTTAAAAGGACCCTTCCAACTCAAACATGATTCTATGAACAGGACCTACCCAAACCTGAAGCACTTGAGTGGAAAGCCATCATCTTGGGGCTTAACCCTTCCCTTCCCTTATGATCGAGACAAATCAAGTCAAAATTAAGGATTAAAAGGCATCTTTTGACAGAATTTTTTTGACTAATCAGAAGGAATTTTGACAAGAAGCCAAAGAGAAAATTACTTCATCCCCTTATTCTGCTAATGGTCAAACATTTCCCAGCCTGAGCAGCTGCCCTGCCAGCACCCAGCTGTCCTGCGCAGGATCTAACAAGGTACTATCCTTCAGGAACACTATGTCCAGAGTGATCATACCCTTTGTGCAACCCAGTCACAAGGGCTTCATCCTGAACATGGGAACATGAAGAGCAGGAGATGGTGCTGCCCATTTCTTCTACACTCAGCTACCAACACCACAGTGGTGGCAGTCTCTGCCACCAAGAGGTGCCAGGGAAGATACAGTCACCATCCTCTAGTGCAGCACCAGCTCCCTCCTCCTCAGCCAGGGACTACACAGCAACAGAGGTGATGTCCCTCAGGTCCCTGGGTGAAAGAGCACCTCCACTAGTTACACCTCCTTCCCAGGAGGCTGCTCCAAGCTCCTGTGCTCTGGCCAGGCCAGCTGCAGGCACTTGCTGGCAGAAACGAGGCCAGGACAGAAGGAAGAGGGAAAGGTAAACCAAGGTGCAAGACAGAGCAAGCCAGGGACAGCATGGCATTGTAACCAGGCTATTGGGCTGTTCGGGCACAGGAAGGAAGTTCTTGTATTTCAGACCTGTGTTAGGTGTGTCCCTGGTTTGCAAAAACAGTCTAGGTGCCAGAACAGGAGCAAATGTTGAAACAGCGCCTCTTTGCAAAACAGAAGTCATGTTTTCATCTGGACACCAGACAGTTTTGCTCCACCAAAAAATCAAGTGGGTGGTTCAGAAACCATTTTGACACTTAGAGGTTTAAATTGTGTTTCTCTTTTTGTTTATTCCCATACCTGTAATAATGATCTCTGATGCTTTTCTTATTTACAGTGTTTCAGAGCAAGAGCTCACACAGCTACTGCTGATTAATTCTGCTGGACTGGGCAACTGGCTCCCCTGTGGATATCCTGTTTTCCTGTGAATCATCACTCCTTCTTGAGACATCCTCCAACTCAGATCAAAGGTCCCAAATGTATTAGATATGAAGACATCAGACAGCTCGAACAGATTAGAAAAGACACACACAAAGAAATGTGTTCCCAGCTTCTCCTTCCTGTCCTGCTGAAAACTAGCACAGTGAACACAATCCTAATCACTTGTCATAAAAAGTAGAAAGACAGAAGAAAGAAAAAGAGAGAGGAAAAAAGGAGAAAAACTGAGAGACTTTGGGAAGTCTTACCCAAAGACTTCTGCAAATTTCCCTTTCTAGGTATTTGCACTTTTGTACTTGCTTAGTTCTCCCTTGCAGTTGGGAACTCCTCAGGCTAGATCCTCATCTGGTGGAAAATGACATCCATGAGCTTCAGCAAGACCTGCACCAACTGCGTCAGCAGAGGACTTGGGACTATCCTTTTAAGCACTGAGCCTTGCCTACAAACACAAAAATTAAAGGAACATGAACACCTGTGGTCTGGTTTTTCAATTTTATGTAGTCTGCTGTATCTTCCGTGGTTTAATTCAATTTTCCATATAGCTACATGAACAACTGAAAGGGTACTGTCCAGTGAAAAGCCAAAACCTGAGGTCATGAGGTCAAACTAGATTATCTTAATAGTCTCTTCTCCCCTTGCAATCTTTGCACAGAGGTTTTATCTGATAAAGGAGTTAATCTTTATTTCAGCAACGTTTGATCTTGAAGATTACACAAATAATTAGTCTTTTAAGCTTCTGAGCTTTTTTAAAATAGAATTTTAAACTCTCCTTTTAGTGGATGCCTTTTAATCCTTATGTTTAAGTGTAAGAGCCATGCTTGATCTAAAACGTCAAGACAATGTGTTTGGATAGTCAGAAGGCCATTTTTATGGGAGTGTTTGAACAATGCAGTATGTTTTTGCAAGAAGCTCTTCCTCCGATCAGTGGAAAGAGCTGACTGAGGAACCAGAGGACAGTCTTTTGCTGTTATTAAGTTTGTATCAAAGGAAGATAAGATGAGCCACTCTTACATCTTAGAGAGGACTGTGCCAGGCTTTTTTTTTAGTCCTAGACTTCTAACTCTTGTATCCTTCTGCACTTGGAGGGGAAAAGAAACCCTTTTAACCTTATGCACTGTGAATACTCTCTTGAAGGCAGTGGAGGAAAGATTACCCAGCAGGAATACACTCTGCAAACACTCCGCAAAATCATTAGATCTGCATATTCTTAATCAATGAGGTCTTGGCAAAATAAAGGGTGGTGGTTTTTATCCAGACTGTAGTTTGTCCAAGTCCCTGGGTGGGGTTCAGCTGTTTATGTTTTCTTTGAGGAAAAATGTCCTCAAGGTCTGGTGCTGAGTTGTTCTTTGTGTCAAAAAAAAACTCCAGTGTAGGAGTATCGGCATATGTCAGGGTTGAGAGAGGCATGTGAACTGAGCACAGAGGTGGCCCCTTGATGCAGCTCAGGCAGCCATCAGGGCCACTGCAACCACCCAAAGGAAGTGGGACTGGGTTTGAAGGAACAAGGGCCAAATGACATGAAAAATATTAACCTTCTGCATAGAAACAGAAACCTCACTGCCCATTGCTGAGAACTGATGGGATTTTCACCCCATCAACCCCCTAATTAGGGGCATTCTGTTTTCAAAGTCCTGTACCAGGGTTTAGAAGATGAGATGGAACCTGTGGCTCAGTCTTCAAAGGTGTTTATTCTATTCGTTATCTCGAGGCCTTACAGCAGTCTCAGTGCACTAAAGAAATGCAGCTACAGGAACACGGACAGAGGGTCCAAGGTCATTTTAAAGGTTTCTAATCCAATTAACTCTTAAAGTGTACTGTATTTACAGTTTTGTACCAATAACTACTACCTATTCTAGACACGCAATTTCTACATCAAATCCATTCTACCAGTGTCTCTGTGCCACCGTCACAACAGAAAATGGAGTAGATGAAGAAGAAGAAGATGAGATACCGCCCAAAATTCTTCATCTTGCTCTGATCTACTTCCATACTAAAAACCCAAAACTACAAATTTTCACCCTGTGACAAAGTAAACTACTATTTATTTCAAATCTTTGTTGTTTTCAATTCATCTATGAGTATTGGAAGTTTTTCCTATGGACTAAGGTCAAAAGCAATGCTTTCCTAGGATCCCAGCCAGGGTCTAGGACCCACCCAGGGCAGTTTGAGGGGTTTTCCACATACCCTGGACTCCAACAGAGAACAAATGGATAATTTTTTTATTTTCAGTATCAGTGTAATTTCTGCTGTTTTCGTGACCTTCCCCCTTTATTTGGACCCATGTATGCAATACACATGTACTTAGAAATGCACTGGAAATAGTGATGGATAACATAATTTTCCAGCATTTGGAAGAGGAGGGAGGCAATTGTTGGTATGTCCAATCTGGAAAGCAGTAGGAATACCACAGCATATGCTTGAAACTTTACTAAGCATGTAGGACATTAAACCAGATCCTTCACCTCCTCCAGATTCCTCCCTGTCAGTTCATCTGTGGCAGTGATGAGGGAACTGGGGAATGCTGGCTTTTTACCCAGGGCTACCTTATTCCTCAAAAGGGTTCAGACTCTTACCTCCTCCTACTAGGGACCATTTACTGAGCACACCTTGTGCCCTGTATGTGCACAGTAACACAATTTTGTCAGGCCCATCAAAACATACATTGCTCTGGGTTGGAAGGGACTTCAACAATCATCTCATTCCAACACCCCCTACCATCTGCAGGGTTTTCCCCCCTTGTGAAATACTGACCAGACAGTAAAGCTGTAGGAGTAATGATGGTGCCAAGCCATCACTTCCCAGGGGGGAAGTGGAGCAGGAGGTTGCATGTGTCTCACTAGCCATTATCTTGTGACTTTCTGACACAGCATAAAAAAAGAGAGCTGTCTGAGAAGGGGTTGGAATTTGATGCTTTGGAAGGTGATGTGAAATACTTCGCAAATATTTGTTTCAGCCAGAAAATTAAGACAAGGAAGACAAAGCCCGGCCTCAGCATTGTCACAAGCAGTCTCATACTGCCTTCGGGAAGGCCAGGATTTCACTCATTTTTTAAGGCTGGCACAGAGACAGGATCTTACAACAGAGTGTGGGCATTATTGGCATTGTGGGGATTGCTGTTAATGACACCAGAAAGTGATTTTTTTTCTTTTTTTTTTTTTAACCTGGCATTGCTCCTTCAAACAAATTAAAGTCTGATACATTCTAATTTCTATGTGTCATTAACCCAGACACCTACTGCAGGGCCTAAAGCTTGTGGCTGCTGGAAAGATTAAATCCTACTAATGCGCTTTTCCTAACACACTGAGGGTATCTGGAGTCTCTCCTTTTGAAGCTGACTTGCTATTTTGACTAATTGCTTCTGGTAACAGTTAATAGTATTTTGCAAAGGCACTTCATCTGCTGACAGCAGATTGATGTAAGGAAGGGACACAGTTCCCATTTCCAAAGGGAGCATTGGGAAACCCATTACCAGCTTCATTAATCTGTTAATAATAAAATTAAAGTACAAATAAAATGTGACAAATTGAGTTCTGTTGTGAAAGTCACTTTAACAAGAGGCTCTGAATAAAGGTCAAAACAGACTCTGATTTCTGCTGTGTTCTAATGGTAGAATCAGAGGAGAGCATTGTAGAAATACTGTAATTAATCTGGCAATACTATAATTGTCCCCAAATGATACAGAGTTTGAGGAGTGATTTTTTTTCCTTTTTCCTTGAGAGCATGTACAAAACCTAGAACATAAAGCTCTGTCACACAACATTTAAGTGCTAATCCAATTTCATAGGAAGCTTTCAACAATGTAGGTATGGTAGATAGGTTTACTCTCACTGGCTGCCTTCTTGTGGCTGCTGTATCAGTCAAAACTCAAGTTTACCCAACACAAGGGCAAAAGAGAGAAGAAAAGCCCTGAAGGTGTAGATCTTCTAACAGCTGTAAAGAAATGAGCCTGACATTGGAAACAGGCTTCACCAGAGTCAATAAGCCAGATCAGACATCCCTTTTCTGGCAAGGATGGCATTGGCTTGCCAACCTTGTTTAAAATCAAAATGGATTTCCTTTTAGGGCTATCCCCCAAACCTGCATCAGCCTTCATAGTCACGTTGTAGGTTAGCAGGATATCTTAATCTAGACTCTACTCTTAAAAATTCCTCCTGCTAGGACTGTCAGCTAATACTGCAGGAAAAAATCCCGCTAAGAATGAGACTGATTCCAGTCTCTCCAAGGCACAGTGTGAACGGACCCTGGAGAAAAATATCCAATTTATCAAATTCCTTCTTATTACTGTTGAACAATTGCCCCAAAAACAGTCACCGAGCATAATTATGAGACTCAGATGCAGTGAATGGAGGGCTTCCTGCAGTCTGGCAGGGCAGCCTCTGCTGGGAGCACCTGAACCAAAGGCATGCTATTAAAGAACCCAGCCAGGCAAGCAAATACATAAACATGTTAATGTGAAGTGTTTGAGGAGAATGGCTCATTAGGTCAGGCAGAATAACAATACAGAAAACCAATAGCTCTATTTTAAAAATCGGCAGGAGGAAAAAGAGAAAGTTGTCCTTTTGTTTTTCGCAAGCCAAAAGGAGTCTGTAGAGCCTCCTCCAGTCATTTCAGGGATAATCCCGACACTACAGAGTTTGAGAAGCATTATATGGAGTCAGTTATATCTGGAAAGATGCAATGGGAGGGGGAGGATAAAGAATAAGAGAAGAGGAACACCACTGTTACCTGGTCTCATAGAAGATGTGAACAGCATGGTGAGGAATTGTCCCAAAGTTGATGGGTTGATGGTCTGGGTAAGGCAAGAAGCCTGAAGCAGATGCCCATCAGTGTGAAAACACTCATAGATTGGAAATAGGATATAAAGTGGGCTTAGCAGCCAGAAATTTGTGTGGGTTGTAAGAAGAGCTCTTAATCAGAGACACAGACTGTGGAAGGGAGAGAGGGCAGAAAAAAAGCTGCTGGCTCTGGATGGATGAATTCTTCATTACCAGAGGAAGGAGCAGGACAGAGGTTCACATGAGCCGATTTTTCTGCCACAACGTGTAGCAAGAATTATTCTTGTGCTCAGACTGACTTTAGCTGCTTGCTTTACACTCAGTCTTACTTTTTTATATCTATTTGTGATAAACATCAAGTCAGACCTCTAATGCTTGTGGTAGTGATTTGAGCACTGGAAGCAGAGCAATCCAGTTCCCTTTGGGTTCACAGAGAGCTAAGTTGCCTGTGCATGGGGGAAGATTGTGGGAAGAGCAATGATGGGCAGACAGCTGCTTTGGGATGTGGAAGCAACCTGATTTGAATTTTCTTTGTCAAGGACTCTCTCCAGCTAAGAGACTACTATTTCCTACCTCCTTGTTCCCATTTCCCATCAATTTTGCTATGCTTTTGAAGTGGATCTTTCTCACAGGGCGTTTGTATAAGGCAAGGTAGACAAGCTCTGCTATCTCTTTCCACCTGCTTTTCTCTCTTTTCTCCAGCAGAAATTTGTGCATTCTTGACCCAGTGTAAGCCTGAGGGATATGGGCACAACTGTAAAAGAACAGAACTGAAAAATCCCCAGATCTGTTTGATACTCACCAAATTCCTGAGTCTTCCTCGAAGTCTTTGCTAACCACATCTGCTGCACCACAAGGAAGGAAACTTTGTATTGCTGTTGGTTATGTATGGGATACTGCAGCTGCCTGCTGTAAAAGCTTTCATGCCCCAGGCCTTTCTTTCTGTATAATATATGTTTCTATCATAATTACTTTCCTTTTTTCCTTTCCCAAGAGTTCTGCCTTGTAAAAAAATTAGAAAAGACCACCCTATGAAGAGAATTAATACCAAATACAGAAGACCCAATGCCTGAATGCCCAAACACAGCTCTGGTAGTCTAGTCAGTGCAGTATAACTCTGGGATCAGCATTTGCTCTAAGTCATTCCAACTCTGCAATTTAATTCTTCAAAGGCATTATTACTGTGGCAAAAACATGGCCTTGATGGCCAAGCACCAGAGCCTCAGCTGAGGTAAACATCTGCTACCTGTTGTGCCAGGGTCACCTAAAAGAACAACCATCACAAAATTCCCATACATTCTAAATGGCTGCTGTCTCTCCTTCAAGAGGCTGTTTTTAAGCTCTCCAGGGCTTCTCAGACAAAAATAAAATGGTGGGTAACAGAAAATAAATCAACAAAATTAGCAACAAAATGGTAGCCTGCTCATGGAACAGTAGGGAGAAGTATAAGTGATGGTAGCTTGGAAAACCAAGCTACTAAATCTCAAACAAGAGTTCACTTTTTTTTTCTTTTTTCAGGGCGGGGAGGAGGAAGAAATTATTCAATCCGGCAAAGAATAAAGAAGCAGCAAAGACCTAAAGCTAGAAGCTTAAGTGCAACATGTGAATTGTTACAAAGATAGAAGGCAAATGAAGATACATAGCCAATATGAGAAGAGTTTAATATGGGATGTTCCCCATTCCTTTCAGTCTTATGTCAATATTTGGATAACTTTCTCCTTGGCTCAATCACAACTTCTGAGCTTCACACAGAATTTATTGAATAAGCCTCTTTGGCTCCAATTAAACAAAAGATAGAGCAGAGAGTCCTAATTCTCCCCATGGCTGTAAAATTTATAGACATATGAATTTATGGGAATGGAGTTTGCTTTTAACATCCTAGTGTCGGGCTGATTGCTTGTGTGAGGGAAGGACTAATCTACCTGGGATATGTGCTGGACACTGAGCCGTGCCTGCCCTCCAGGCACCCATTGTCACCAATATCCTCAACTGAGAGCTGGACCCAAGTGAGTATTTTCAACACATTTTCCAGGGGAGAGTTTCTATCCTAAAGTCCAAGCCTGAAACCTGCCATGATTTATGTGCTTGATCCATTGTGAGCAGTGAAATCAACTGGGGGAATGATTACCACATCCATCACAAATCATAAAGTCAGGTATATATCAAGTCCAAGGGGCAACTCATTGCTACTAAACTAAAATTCTGCAAAGTTGAGTGTTTGAAATTTCAGGGCCCAGAAGGTTCAGAACTGGTAAAGGTGAGAAAAAACTGTGCTGTTTTGCAGGCCTGGGCACTGTGGTCTCTCAATCAGTTTAAGAACATAGATTATACCTTGGTTGTGGAGGCATGAGGAAAGATCTATTATCAGAAAAGATACTGGTAACTGCTGGATGGGGTTTCCTCTTCCTTCTGGAAGGTAGCATCTCCCAGGCTTGTCAGGAGCCCTGGTCAAGTCCCCCAGGCAGCAACACCAAGCTCTCAGCTGGGGCATGGGGACAGTCCTGCAAGGTAGGGACAGCAAGTGGCAGGCAGAACCCTGAAATGTCTGTGTCCCTGTGCTTGGAAGAAAAGTGTCATCAGTCGGGAATGTAGCCAGAGGATGGGAAGAAAGCCTGGGCTGCTTGGGTTAAGAGCCTGGGGATCAGCAATGCTGGGCATTTCAGAGCAGAGGAAATAAAGCCCTTATGTGTTCAGAGAAGCAGGACTTTATGACTTGTCTCCTCTCTGCAAGCACGTTCATACCAGGGACAGATGTGTGTATTTATCTATAGGTCTCTGCCTCAGCTGTCTCCCTCTAAGGGGAAAGAAAGCCAGTAAGGCCACCAGGTTAGCAGGTGCTTTGGCAGCCCAACCAGCAGGAAACACACAGCTGGGATACAGCTATCAAGTCTTCATCAGGACCATGGGACTCCCACTAGTGGGATTCTCTTTCCCCTTCCCTCCCCTCTCCTCTTACACTTGCCAGTTTTAATTTCATTTTAGCTGTAAGAGTTTCTCTGCTCCTGACATTTCCTCATGTCTTCCCTAAGTAAATCAATGTTTATGACATTAAATATATTCACTGTGCATTGGTATTAAGCAATTGCTTTTAAAAGATAATCTTTCCCTTTCTGTTATTGCCACTTTATTTCCACTGCCATTTTTCTTGGTGAGTTATACGTGGAAGAAATTGCTGCTATTTTGTCTTGAGGTTTCCCTGAGGAATCTTGTCCAAATGAACAGTCCTTTTACTAAGCTTTCCTATACAGATTGAGCAGAAATAAAACGAAATAATTAAATGGCTCCTGAAAGAATCCAGTGTCTAAAACCCTGGGGAAAAATAATGGTCCCATCTACACCATTGTGAAAGCCTTTACTGAAGCACAGTGTTTATGCTCTGCAGAGGATCTTATGGTGTCATCCCCACCACCAGCAGCTCCAAGTGCTTTCCAGGCGTGCAGTTAAGTGACGTGACTAAAAAGTGTCACCTGCTTGTTCTCACAGCCTCTCCCCACTGGGAGAATCCCAGTATGGTTGAGAGCCTTGTTTTGGAAGTATATTACTTCTGTTTGAGTCGTAATTTTATTCTTGTTTTTAATACACTTGTTATCATCTGTATCCATTGAAGAAGTTTAGTGGCACTCAGGGAATGAGTGTGTCTCCTGGCTGCCTTTTCTCCCGAGTGCTTTGTTCTTCAGTAAGAGACGGAGAAAAAAATGAGTGCTAAGAAAGTTTTTCTCAAGTTAGAAATAAGAGGCTGAATTTCACACCAGTGATACACCTAATTTGTGCCTACAAATCGGCATGATGAATAATGTCTTGGCTTGTTTTGCTGCGCAAAAATATCCTGCATCCATGAAAAGTTACGGTTGCCACAGGCCTAAGCATGGTTGTGGCATGAAAACCCTGAAGTCCCTTGGTCGTTTTTTTACAAAGCCTGTGAGGTTTCCTTGACTTTGAAATTTGCCTTTCTAGTTGGATCACACTGTCCTAAGCTGTTTAGTTTTCTGGCTCATCTGTTCCCCCCACTACTTCTTAGAGAATGAGAATTAATGGTCTCAGTCCTGCAAGACACTGATCTTTCTGGCACCAGTTCAGCAAACCACTTATGCAAGGGTTTAAATTTTAACTGCCCAGAAGCTGCTGAGGTTAATGGTACTGTACCAGGGACTGCAGTGGGATCATCTTCCCTGACCCTGCAGCCTGACCTGCCGACATCCCTCTGGCTCCCACACTGCCATAACTTGGGGGTGACCTCAGCACATGTTTGTTTATCCTGGAATTAAATGAGTATGTGGGGACTTTACTGGATCTGCCTTACACTGCCCAGCCCTTAAGTTCAGATATCCACAGAGCAGTCACAAGGGGACAGCAGATGGGGTGGAATTGGCTCCATGATGTTGTCCAGTGGCAGCCAGCTATCCTGGCCATGAGCTCCATCAGGCATCCAGGACATGGGCAACTTCTGGGGAGAGCACCCTCCTTCTCACTGTCCCACTACATTTTGTGAGGGTTTTTTGCATTCCAAAGGGTTTCATGGCAAAAGGAGCAGGAGTTGGCACTCAGGTTTGGGTACCCAGGTTTCTGGGGACCTGGATCTCAGTGATTTCCTGCAGTGCCATGTTGGAATGGTGAAAGAAGAGGCCACCATGTCAAGCAATACCTGTGTGTGTGAATAAGGGCTCTCACGAGTTCTTTGTTCCTTACAGAAACAACAACAAAATTCATCTCAGGCATGATCACTCACAAAACTTATGGACCTTCAGAGGCAGTCAAAATTGACCCATCCTTTTTTCTTGAGAGGGGCAGGGGAAACAGTCTCCACTGGTCCCAATTACTCTGTTCACTAGAAAAAATATTTCTGTGTAATGACCTCAGTAGGGAGTGATCAGCTCCTTTTGTGTATTAAATTAAACCTCTGGGGGGACATTAGACCCTGTAATTCGTATTTCTCAGATGCAATTTAAGCCTTTCATCAAAAAAAACTCATAATAACTGAGCACTACAATACCCTGTAGATTCATTTTCATGTGGAGGATGAAAATAGCCAACAACATGTTAACAAATTCTATGGGGATACCAATTGTAATGATATAAATAATCTAACGTGGGCATGAATTTGAAAATATGCTTCTTTATGGATTGCTGGGAACAAAAAGGCTGGTTTAAACATTTTCTCTACATTGAGATAAAGGTAGGGAAAACCTCCCTATCCTGCTCATTAAGAATGTAGTACATGAGCCATTTCCAAAGGTCAGAGTCCCAAAAAGATGCGTCTCCATATCTTATTCAGAAAAAATTCCGTGTGTCAGAAAGACTGCTAACGTAAGTTGTCATCACTTCTGCTGCATTGACTGAGGAAAGGACAGGTTTGCATGAGTAACGACTTTCACTTAGGGGTAGCTGCAGAGAAGAACATTGCTTCCTGTGCAAAGAACTGATACCGGAACAAACGTCATGTTTTGAGAAGCATGTGTATCATTTCCAAGGTTTGGGGTCTTTTCCGAGAATTGCCTGTGAGAGTAGGGCAGCCCTATGCCTCAAAATGCTTCCTCCACCTGCATCCTGTGTGAGCACTACTGTGATAGAAAACATCAGCATAAATGGGCCTCAGACACAATTTATCCCCTGGAGTGGGTAGGCATTTTCTTATGGGAAAAGCAGCATTCCTCCCCTTCCAGCTGGAGACTTTATCTAACACCATTGCTTATGACAGCACATTGATGGATGCACATTTCTGTGGCAGTTCACCTCCTGAGCAGAAGCAGAGCCTTTGGTAGGACACTCAGCCACACTGAGAGCTCAGAGCAAGGGGGGGTTTCCGTGCAGCAAATGCAAAGTTACAGGATGATAGCCCAGGTCAAGGAGAGGGAGGATGTGCTTGGATGTAAAAAGGGGCTGCTGGGATAAGAGAAGAAAATAAAACAAATTATTTATCAAATAAACTGATACATTTGCAGTTCAAGTGACACTAAAACATCTAGAAGTCTCAGGGAAGAATAACAGTTTCATCAGTATATTAGGAGCTTTGCTTTAAATAATTTTAATTATTAATTTAAGCATAAAACCTGCTTTAGCAGTGTTCAGCATCTGTTGTTGAAACATTTTCTACTGGAACCCTTGTTTTTTTGTGTATCTCCAGATATTTACTGCTATTAAAATAACATATGCAAAGATGCTTATGAGCCCCATCCAAAAAATATTTTCTGGCATACAAATGCTTTAATCTATTTTTGTATTTAATCATCTATAAATAAGCAAACTAAGACACAGTCCAATAGTACACATGCAAGCCATGTGTATATCAGGCACTGATTTTCAGCATGTACTCAATTTGTCAAAAAAAATTAAAATTAGCAGAATAAGCTTCCTAAGCCCTGGTTAGTTCATTGGGCCAAGGCAGAGTAGAGTTACAGTGGCCTATTAAAAGCAGAACAGGAGGTCAGGCCTCTTTATAGCTTATTCCTGATGGATTTGTGAAGGATAGAGTTTGAAAGGAGATGTGGCTGGTGAATGATGCCACTACACTGGAAAAATCACCTAGGGTAGACACAGCTGTAGAGCATGGGCTCAGCCTACAGGTACAGGTTAATCTGCTGAGAAAAGGCAAAAACTCCCCAAACTTGTGCTCTTTTCCAGAGACAGTCCAGACTGAGGAGACCTAACACATGCTGTCACAGACGAAGTTATGTGGTTAACCCTTTGAAGAGAGACCATGATTTACCCAGTCCTGAGCTCTTCATGTCTTGCCAGGTAGTAAATGAAAATATTTATTTTACCAAATCCTGTCAAATCACTTTATCCCTGGAAAGCTATCTGTAAAACCACAGAGGAGCTGTAACAGGCACATCCACAGGCATGGGAGAAGCCAGCTCCCATTCACTCAGGCCAGGTCACCTGAAGCCACGGAGAAAGACTGATAACAAGTTCTTATTTTTGTCATTGCCAGGGCTATTGGCCATTTCCTTCTGCTCTCTTCTTCTCTCTATCTGTGGATACTTTAATGTTGAGTTTATATGGCTCAGTTTATGCAGAGCTCATCAACAGCCTGTTCCTGCTGCAATTCCCACCACCAGCCTGCTCTGGGAGAGCATCAAGGAAAAAAGACCAAAGACCAAGAAAGAGGTGAAGTGCCAGAGAAAAAGGTCAGTGTGTTACACAGGAGCTCCTTTGTAAGCAAGAATATTAAAAGGATAAAAATCGATTCATAATGAATTCAGGAGGCTTTCTCTACATATTTTAACTGCCTGGTATAATCTCATTGAAGAGACACTCCAGGCTTACGTTGTTACACAAGCAAAGCAGTCCAGCATTGATTTTTCTCTTGCTGAGGATTATGATTCAACGTGATTTAAGCAACTCTACTCCTGAGAGTAATGATCAGCCCCTGAAAGTTTAGCCAAGCACAGGAACTTTCTGGACAGAGGCAGTTTTGTATCAGTACTTTCAATTACATTTGAAGACATGGATTGTCCATTAATATTTGACCTCTAATTATGTTTTTAAGAGGTGGCTCTATTGAAAAACAGTTATATTGTGAAGCTGTCTGCAGAAACTTAAATGAAAGCTTTTTTTTTTTTTTTTTTAAACTATGCAACACTTTCTCTTGAATGAGCAGATCTGTTTTTACCAGCAGGCCAGAGGGACCACCCTGCACCATCAGTCGTGTCCTGAAGGCTTATGAACCTGATATGGGAGTTGTGGTTATGAGCTGCAAGTGTCTAAGCTAAAATGCAAGTAGCTGCTGCCCTGGCTTGCATCTGAAGGCACTGAAAGGATGTAACTGCACAGTGGTAGCTGTGAGGTGCAAGAGCTGATGCAGGTTCCCCTCCACCTGCATGCATATCCCATGGTTTTCCCATCAGCAGGACTGAGCTGAAGTTGCTCCAAGGCATCCATCCATTGCCTGTTGTGCAATACTTCTTACTTAGGCAAGAGGGTGAACAAACCCTCCCTGCACAGATCCCCAGGAGCAAACATACAAACCGTAGCTATGGAGTGAGCATTTAGTGCTGGAATCGTGAACATGTTTGCTTGGCCTTGCACTTCCCACTGCAGCAATCAGCAGCTGTTTGCTGTCTGTGACGGCTGCCAAACACAGCGCCCTTTTGGAGAGCAAAGAGCCAGGCAGGGTCCTCCTGGTGCTGGCAGAGTTTATGGCTGTGTCTCCAGGATCCCACCACGTGCTCCAAGCTGAGAAAACCATGCGTTTCTTTGCTGTTTATCATTTATCTACTCTTTCCACTAAACCTCCTCAGTCTCTGAGCTGTCCAGATGTGCTGATATCATCCAGGGCCTTGCATAACTTTCCTCTTGGGGAAGAAAAAAAACAAAACTGCAGTAGCAGTTCCTATGGAAATTTATTATTTTAATAAGATCCTCTGAAGCACTCAAAATCAAACTAACAGCTGTTCAGAGACCAGTTGTTTCCCCTGAATTCACTGGATTTCTGGGTGAGCATGGACTTATGGGATATAAATTTGAACGCTTCTAAAACCAAAGCTCAGAAGACATTCAAACCAGAAACAACATCTTGATGGAGCTGAAAACTGAATTTAACATCCAAGTCCCTGTTTTCTTTCCCTCTGGACAGGAGAGAAATGGTCATTGGTTTATTGCTCTGTTACTAATGGCACCAAATAGATTTAGATATATTATAAGGAAATCTCTAGTGTTAGATTCAGGGCCAAATTGCAGGAGTACACAAGAGTTTGCATTAAGCAACCACACACATCTGTTCTCTTCCATCCCTCCTGTACAGCCTCTGCAGACTTCACTGTTCTACTTCTGACTTACACCAGCACAGGAGAATGGGATACCAGTCCCAGTACAGCAGAAATGGATCGCAGGGTGATGCGAGGTATCTGTGAAACCTTGCATGTTCAGGAGGGAGGGATGTCAGGATCCTCCATGACAGGAACTAAGGATCATAAAGCAGAGTGAAAATGAACTAAAGGATGTATTTTCCTCACACCAAATACAAGTGGGATGTTGGAGTGCATGCCCCCTTGGATTCATCAGTGGGCCACAGCAATTTGCTGTGAGATGCTTTGAACAATAAAGCTCATCTGTTTTCTGAAAACTAGGTAACTCAGTAGAATAGGACTCCATGGAGAGCTACTACATTCAAAAGCGCCACTTCTTGCTCAGGAAGTCTTCTGTGACTCATGGGGGTCTCTCACATTATTTCCTTCTCAAGTCTCCTACTCCTTCCTAGGAATCTGCCTTGGACTGATGTTGGCAGCTTTTGGTCTGACACAGTGCAGCTGTCCTAGCATGTGGAAAGAGATTGTGGCAGCGTGATATCCCTCCCATAACAAGGCATGCAGAATGCACAAGGGATTTGAGGGGGATGCAGTGAAATACCTGGGCCCTGGATGAGGGTGAGCAAGGTGAAACAACTCCTAGGAGAAGGAATTGACCCAAAATGTTATAAATCTTTTTGGTTTTCTAACCATTGGTTGACACAAACTCTCCAGGATCCCACTGAAGACCCTTGTGGCAGCTCAGCCATTCTTGTGTTTTGACTTCAAAAACTTGTCAAAATGTCAGTGGTTTGGATTTGTGTTCTTGTTTTTTTTTTTTCATACAAAGAGTGCTCAGGATTATATTTACCATGCTTACTTTGACAGTATTTGGTGCAGAGGCTGTAGAAGTTTCTGGTTTTTTCCATACACAGACGCTCCTTAAGAATCAGACTATTTATGCTATTGCCTGGAAAAATCAAAAAAGCATCCTGTCTTAGGGCCTTTTTGTGAAGATTTTTCCACGTTGTACTTTGTTTTGGTTTTCAACTTAACATGTCACTGGACATCATGACAGGTGTGAAAAGGCTGCTTCTTTTACCTTGTAAATTCAGATGGAATTTATTTCCCTATGTATCACACATTATTAAGCCCAAAACCTTGGCCTTACAGCAGGTCTGCAGTATAATGCCTATAGATCTATGCCATCATCCTTCACAGGTGTGCAAAGGAGTGTGAGAACTAGTTACTTCCTTTGCTCACATGGAAAATGAGTGTAAACTGCTCAGAAACTGTGACCCTGGCAGAGTTTTATTTGTAGAAGGAAAGTGAATAAACTTGCTAGGCTGTGTAAGGAAATATCCATGCCTTTTCAAGCCTGGAAGTGGTGTCCTTGTGCAGGGGTGTGGGATGAGCTACTGAGGTAACTCTGTTCCTCTCTGATCCCTTGTGTGAATGTCCCTGTATTGGGTTGGATCAGGCATTGCTGTCCTCCTCCTCTGCATTCAGCTCTTGCAGCATCAGACACTGACAGCAGCTGCTGTTCCTTTCTGTGAATTCCCTCTCCAACAAACTCTTCCTGGAAGAGAAGGGGAGAAAGCTGGCAGTCCCCCAAATGTTGCCTTTTCTTGTCCAGAGCCAAGGAAACACCTGTATATTTTGCCACCTAGTAGTCAGCCTACCATGAACTCACTCAGTTTTGCACAAGGCGATCATGAGTGATGAGGGAAAAGGACTTTCCAATTTCAACATGTTTAAGCCATCTTTCTTGAGAGAAAATCTTGAGCATATACATAATTTTAAAGGCAATGCTAACTCCCAAGGACCTCAGATACCTATAAGCCTTGCAGGGCATGGCACAGTTTTCTGAGCAGTCCCTGCATTTCCTCTACATGTGAGTTTGAAGATGGATAGCAGAAGGCAGTGTATTGACCGGTCTGCCTAAAGACCTAAGCCCAGAAGGATCGCTATGGACTAATTATTCCTCTCCTGCACCAGTGTGAAATGCTTTTAAAGAGCCACTTGTGATCCTCTTATTTCAGCCACTGATGGCAGAGGAAGCCAAGGAGACAGCAGGACATGGCTGGAGACAGGGCGTCTCATCCATCTTAGGGAAAAACACAGCATGCACCCAACCTCTGGCTAAAGCTGACTGAACCTCCCTATGGAGGTGCCATTAGCTGGGTTGCTTCTTTCAGAGCCTCAAAACGATGTGAGCTGAATCTGGGACTGTAAAAGACGTTTTCACACAGCTTTTAGTGACGATGTGTGCGGTGCAGATTCTGTACCTCCCCCACATTCCAGGTCCTTAAAATATTTCACCTCAGCTATGTGACCAGCTCTGCAGCCCTCTCCTCCCAGAGCTCTCTCCAGCTTTCTTCTTTCCTTCCCTTTCCTGTCCACACCGTGGCTACATCTGGCCTCACTAACCAGCTGTAATTTTCTTTTCCACAGGCTTATTTTCTTTCTCTTTTAGTACTGCATAACCCTTTGGGCCTGCCAGTTGCCATGAGGGACAAAGAGGCTAAAATAAGGGAAAAGAAGTCAGAGATACTCCTTTTAATTTATCATAAAAGCCAGACTTTGGTTTTAGCCCTGAAAAACTTTCAGATTGGAAATCTAACACCCTTGTCCAGCAGCACTCTTAAATAAGCACAGCCACAGGTACAGTCCAGAGGGAGGAAGGAGCCCAAGCTGCCACCTATTTACCCAGTCCACCAGGAAAGCTGCAACAAACTCCTAAAACATGTCCAAGGAGAAAAACAACAGAAGAAAATCTGGTGGGGTTGGGAGTTGACAGAGGCAGGGAAGGAATTGGTTATTTCAGGAGGATTAAAAGGTCAAAGGACTCAGTGTGGAGAAGCCAGACCAAATCCACCCAAAGCTGTTAGTATGTGATCATCTGAAAAACAAATCCAGGGGCTAATCCCTCAGCCTGCTCAGGAGAGCAGTGCATGTCAAAGATGTACCCCCTCCTCCAGCTAGGCTTGTCCTGCTTCTGGCTGAACTCGCGAGATGACCCTTCTCGGATGCCCACCCATCTGTGACACCACCCCTCATCCTTTGTCCCAGGTTTGCTCACTCCTTCCATGCAAGCAAAAGGAAACTTGTAGGAGACAAGTAGGAAGACAAGGGTGAATTCTTTGTCCCTATACTAAATACAGGCACTGGCACTCTGCTCAAAATGATGGTGTATCAGGAAAGAAAATAGCAAGCCTTCCAAGGCAGCTCCTGTCTTCCCAATTAAGAATTTGTTCTGCTTCATAGCTGCATAGCGCATTTTAAAGAATTGTGTGACCACCCCAAGGCTGTCAACTTCCCCCGGTGGATGTCCCTCACCTCAAAGATGTAAAGAGAAATAACAAGAACTGCTCACTCCACACCTAACAAATTCAGTGGAGCTTTTCAATTTCAGTCCTTAATACGGCCCTCACACAATATTGCCCTTAATAACATCCTCACAGCCAAGGATAGGAGACAGCTCTATACCCTCCATGGCGTCCTTTGCTCCACAGATGTCTCTAATAGTTGTTCCTGCCAAACACACCACACTTTTCACACTCCTCAGGTTAGCAAAATAGGCTGCAGAGCAGAAAAGAAATAGGCACCTGCTCCTGCTGATGACGAGCCTGCCCACTTCACTTTTCTAACACTTCAGTCTGAAGGGTATAAACTTGGTTGCATTTCCTTATAGACACAAATTCTCTAGAAGACGGGGCTTTTCATCATCCTCAAAGCAAAACAACTCGTGGTTTTCTTTGGGGCGCAGCTTTGAGAGAACGTGACTCAGTCAGGTCTGGATGAAGCCTGTGTATGAGGTCTGGATGAGCTGCGGACATGCCTATCGCTGTGCGGGGATCCTTCCAGTTTTAGCTGCGTCTCCCTCTCTGAAGAGAGAGCGGCCAGCTTCGCTGCCTCTGCCGTGCCGGGAGGGCACTGATGGGGGGATGCGACTAGTGGCATCTCCCGCTGAGCACATCCCGGCCCGAGGCTGCTGCTCCCGGCTCCTGGCACCAGGCAGCAGACCCAGGCACCACCTAGAGGCACTCGGGCTGTAGCAAGGCTGGAGAGGTAAGCGCCGCCAGCTCCGGCTCTTTTCTCTTTTCCGCAGCAATAACAATGTGGTACGGCGCCCATCACTAAAGCTAAGAGCCTCAGCACTCCCATTTTCCTGTTCTTTATTTTATCAAAACAAGCTGATTCGTTTGAACAATAAATGCAAGCCTGGAAGCCCTCAGGGAGAGAAAGCTGGGGGGGGAAAGTTCTGGGAGGGGAAATTCAGCCCACAGTGAAAAAAATCCTGTGGAACAGTTTAACTGGGGGTATCTCCACAATCCAGGCAAGATGTGCTCAGTTTACCAGCAACTGGGTTTAGGCATTTTTTTGGTGAAAGTGTCATACTCGATTTTTAGCTGTTAAACAAAAGCAGATTTCACTAATTGCTTGTTGTGGTCATCCACAGAATCACAGAGCTTTTTAGTCTTGAATAGCTAAGCAGGCTCTCCAGGCCAGAACTACTGGGGGAAAATCTATTTCTCTTTTCTCCTCTGAAGTCACTTCCTTTGGGAACTTGATACAGAGTTGTGGTATTGATTCCCTGCACTGAACCACCTGACCTCTCCTTGCATTCAGATTTCCTCTCCAGAACATGGTGAACTATGGCCTTCAGAAGACAGATTCATACATCTTAACTTCCTACTACCTTCTCATTTTCTTTCCAGATTGTGGAGGTTTTTTGTGGGGTTTTTGTTTGGTTTTTTGTTTGCTTGGTTGTTTGTTTGTTTTTGGGGGGTTTTTTTGCAACCTCTTTTTCCACTATAAACCTGTTGATGGCCCCTCCCAAGTAGGAACTTAAAAAATAATTGTTAGGTCTACAAAGGCAGAGGTGGTTTTGTTTGTTTTATGTCATGGGGTATGTGTCATGAAGTTTATTGCATCACTGAAGGTCGTTATTATAATGAAGTACCTCTCCATAATGGGAACTGGACACAAGCCCTGGATCTATTTGTGCCTCCAAGTTGCTGTTTTCCTACACTTGGTCTCCCTGACCAGGGAGAAACTTTCTAAGAAATGTCAATGGCCACTTTTAAGATCCAGAACAGCATCCTGTCTAACACTTCTAGCATCCTCAGACATGCAAAATACATCACTAAACCCTTGTGGCGAGAGCGCCACACCTCTGACAGATCTGAATGGAAAGAAGAAAAAGTATTTCCTGAAGCCCATTAGACTAAGATCAAACCTGAAAAAGGAGAACTCTCCTCTGCTCAACGGTGCTCCTGAGCTTTGGATTTTATATGACAAGGGCACACTCCACAAGAGGTAAGTGGCCTCAGGATGGTGACCATATGCACCTGTGAGCTCAGAAACATGAATTTCCTTTCTCAGTGTTCCCCAGAATGCAATACACCAAGAGATGTTTGAAATCCTTCTGTCAACTGCACTTTTTCATGTACTGGCACCCCATGAAAGGACATGCAACTGACCCTGATGCTGCAGGCATGTGCTTAAAGACATTCTCAAAGCCAGCGGAGCTGGTAATGCAGTTAACACCACCGAGCACAGGTTACCTGTTCAAATGAACACAGCAGCAGGGACCTTGCAATTCCAGAAGCTACATGGATCTTCTGTTGGAACTGTCTCTCTTGAGTGGTCCTCCATGAATGTGTTTCTTCTTTCTGCCCTGTTCCAGCGCTTGCGCTTGACTCCCTGGATTTTTTTTTTCTTTCATACCACTTTTATGGTTTGTGTTGCTCTGGGACTAACTCAAGTGTTAATGTTACATTGCAGAGAGGATGCAGCACTTTGTAATTCCTTCATTACTTAACTATATTTCTCATGCTGTGGGCCAATGTGTTTGCTTCATGACTCTGGGCTGTCAAATAACCTTTGAGAAAACCATGCCCTTGTTGATAAGACCAAAGAAATGAAAAATGGAAAAAAAAAAAAGGGCTTTGGCAGAGCAGCTTCTATTGCATGAACTAATCAGTGCCTCCTTTTGCTAGAGTGTACTTTGCTACAAGGAAGTGCCTGCCAGGCTTGCTATCTGGAGGCAGCAGTTCACCTGCTGTAAGCGTTCCTCAGAAGGATGAGGAGCCAGAGCTCCAGTTCCATGGACCCTGCAAACTGCTCTCTTTGAGGAAGGTCTCCCACTGCAGCCTGCCACTGGGCCAAGTCCCCTGCCCTCCTGGCTGCAGCTTTGGAGATGGGCAGTGCTGGCTCTGCTTGCCGATTTCCCAGCATTTCTCACATCACAGAGCCACTTGCAAGGTCCAAGAACCAGACCCTTTACTGCAACTGAGCTTTCACCCATCTATGTTCTGTATGGCACACATGGCAGTGGTGGCACGGACACAGCAAACTCGGCTGAAGACAGAAACACGAAGAAACATAGAATGTTTGGGGTTTAAAGGGACCTTTAAGACCATCCATTTCCAACTTTCCTGCCTCTTCCAGGTCTATAACATCCATGATTTCTCCAGGCAACCTGTTTCAATGCCTTACCACCCTTATCATAAATAATTTCTTCCTTATGTCCAATCTAATTCTACCTTTGCAGTATATAATTGTTGCCCCTTGCCCTATCACTACAGGTCTTCACAAAAAGCCTCTCTCCATTTTTCTTAAAAGCCCCCCTTATATATGAAAACACATGGTAATGTTTCCCCAGATATGCAAAGATGATTGTTTCCCGTAAAAGTCTCTCTTTTCTACCAGTGTTGGAAATCCCACCTTCTCATTGTAAGGAATATCTTAAACAATCCCGAGCAAACTTCATGGAAAACAGGAAGTTATTTCATTTGAGTGTCACATCTGATATTTCTATTAAATGAAAGAGTGGAAAAATTGTGAATACTAATGGCAGCAAAGGGTAAGTGCCCTTAGGTGCCTTGTTTCTTCCTATTCTTATAACAAGAGTTAGTGAATGGAAATGAAATACATGAACATGGTGCAATTTCTCTAGAAAAGGGAAGTGAGGATTTCTTTTTTTGCCTCATCTTAAACCATTTTCCAGCCAAGATAAGTGGGTTTTGAGAGGATCACTTTGCCTTGATGCTTTTGATTTCCACTTTGCCAGGGAAACAAGCAAGCTGCAAAGAAACAGACAAAGCTTTGACCTGTGTCACATGGCCCAATTCAAAGAGGGAAACTCTTTGAATTGTCAAAGGAAGCAAGGGGTTTCTTTTTCTTTTCCATTGTACAAAATAACACGTTTTCAAATTTACAGCCAGCTCCAATTCTTCCAGGAAAAGAGACAGTTCTGGTAACCAGTGGCTGAAGTGAAATTAAAAAACTTTGTGCCAGGATCAAAATTCTTGAGAAAGAAGACCTTTCTCTTCTTTATATTTGGCCTGGATATCTTCCCAGTTAAGTTTCATTGTTCTAGAGAAAAGTGTGATTTCAAAGCCCTTTTAAAAACTAGGAATAAAACTATAATGATAGGTAATCACTGAAATGTGTTGTAAACACAATTCTAGATATCATTGCAGTCAGGTTTGAACCCTTCTTACTATTCTACCCTCCTAAAACTAAAATGAAACTGCTTTCACTCGGTTTCAGATGGTGTGAAACCAGCTTGGCTTTTCAGAAAGATGATTTTCACTAGAAAAAGGAAATACATCTGCAAGAATGTGAAGAAAGCTGAGCTGTTCTGTCAGCTGATGGTTTGACCTATATTGCATGATATGTTCAGTTCCTATTTTCAAAAGATTCATCCAAACCCATTGTAAGAAGCTGGTTGTTCCTGTTGAAATTGAAACCAATGCTACAGTTTTACATCATAATCCTGTTAGGAAAGGTGGAATATGTTTGTCTTTAATAATAAGAAGACTTTATTATAAACTGTGAATGACGCAGTTCACCACACACACACAAACACACACTTACACTTTGATTAGAAGGTATGAGCTAAAAACTACTTTATTTAAAAGTCTGACTCTATTATACAGTATCTCTACAAAGGTTAGGGATTGGGGGAGAAGGTTGACACCTCTCCCCATCCCATTGGTTAAGACAACTGTCCATCAGCTGTCTGTATTTCTAAGACAAAGAATGAAAACTACCTTGAAGTTATGATAAACATTTGACGGTGTTTACAGACCAGAGCGTGAGAAAGAACCCAAAACATGAAACTGTGAAACAGAAGAGAAGGCTGAAAAAATCAGGGCGACACTGTGAAGAGATGGTAAATCCTGGGGAGGATTGACGCTATGAAGCAATTCTTAAGGCCCACATACAGTTTTGTCAATGATAACAGGGTAACTCTAACTCAGCTAATTGGAACAGGATTAGTCAAAGGATGTTGCATATACAGTGCTGGTAGCAATGGCAGAAAATCTTCACTATCTACAAACTTTGTCAGAGCACGGACTGGCATTTGCTCTTCATCACACTACACCATCAGAGTAAACTCCCAGGGGATACCCTCCTACGGAGACTTCCTCCATTTCAGCTGAATGTCTACAACTACAATGCTAAATGCTTAGAGGAAACTGAGGAAACTGCAATGCCTTTTTTTGACATAGCAAGTAAACCTGCTTGAAACAGTAAGAACTGAGAGGTCTGGCTGCAGGCACAAAGACTGCAGTGGAGTTACCGGGGGCACCATCTCAGGCTCTGACAAGAAGTCAAAATGAAAATAGCTGGTGAAAAATTCGTAATAGAGACATGCCTCAAGGACACATAGTGAAAGCAGCCAGAAACGCTGGCCTCATTCCTATATGCTATTTGTCATATATGTCAAATATCAACATAGAGCCCTGTCAGGCATCTTAGATTTTAGCTGCTCATGGGAACCTGGAGACATTTATAGCCCCTTCCCTTGCTGTGGTGCCTCTTCCCCATACATTTCCCAGGCTCTTGGTGGTGTGCTGGGGCAATGTCGATGCTGCAGGTGGCATGCACACTTCAGAACAGGCTTGCTCTTGCAACTAAAGGCGGGGGGTGGAGTCTGTAAGGTAATCTTAGCTCAGTGCTGGGGCATTGTATATCCTCAAGCTCCTATTGCTGTTTTCTTGGCTTTGACAGGCCACAAAATCTCCTTGTCAGTGTCATCAATGAGTAATTGCCATAGCAAACCCTGGGTCTGTGTGGTCCATATTTTGTCTCAGACATAGATATTTTAATGTGCATATGTCCCATGTAAAAGAAGAGGGTGTCCCTCTTATTGTCCCTTTATAAATAAGAAGCAGAGTTTTTTCTTTTTTTTTTCTTTTTTTTAGTAACTGCAGTTAGTCTAGAGTTTTTCTCCTCTGCCAACATTAAGTGTAATTTCTTCAAGCTGAGACCGGGTGCAAGAAACAGCTGGAGCATGTTTAGTGCAATGTTTCCTCACAAAGTGGCCTTCTCTTGGGAGACACAAGGGCAGATGAAGAGTAGGAACTGCAGACTGCAGCTGGAGAGAGATGATCAGCACTTCGTCTACACACAAAATATGCTTTGGTCAAAAAAAATGACAAGCATATGCCCAAATGGACAAGATCTTTAGTGCTAGAAGCCCTGGCTTGTAATGAGGCTATTTTCCTGTCCATCTTCCAGGCAGTCGTGCACAGAAGTGTAGTGCTAAGGGGTTTGGGAGCAAAGCAAGTACCTGGAACAGGAGAAAAACAAACCCACACCTGTGGCTCAGGCTACACGTAAATCCATGGTGTTTCCTAGCCCATACTCATTCCTCTCAGAAAGAAAAGACTGCAGTCAGCAAGCCCACTCATCAAACCCCAGGCTCAAAACAGAGGGGGCAAAGCAGTCACAGAGGGGCTATGTGTTCTTGGCCAAAGGACTGTGCTGTAAAGAAAGTTCAACACCATTCTTGGAACAATACATTTTTCTAATCACCTTCAGTTTAGCAATGCTTTTGTGCACCCAGGAAAGAGTAGAGCTGCGCAGCTCTCAGAAATCTACTGCTTTGAGTCTTTGGAGACTCATTCAAAGGTGGAGCAGGCCACATGACAGGTGGAAATATTAGGCATCAAAACTAAATTATATTAATTAATTCAAAGAAATCTGAGCATACTGCTGGTGGACCTCACAAGTACCTTTTCTGAGCAAAGCAACATAAAATCCAAGGGATGGACAAATCAAAACAGAAAGAAAAAGTCAATTTTCATGTTTTCTCTGTGTTCTGGAAAGGCTGATAATGTAGCAACACAGGACACAGGACACGGGTTCAAGGAGCTCAGCTCATTTCTCCACTCCCTCAGCATTTTCTGAGAGGACCCTGGACAAGTCACTAACTTGGATCCATCCCCACCTATTTTTAGACATTAAGAAGAGGATGGTGCCTAAATTTAGGACAGTCAGCACCTTAGACCCTTTTCCATTCTCCAGAGGGCAATTCAGACACCAGGTGAACCAAGATGTTCATCTAATTTAGAAACCATATCTGCTGTCTGATGGCTCGAGTATTGTCCTCCATGCTTCAACTCCCAGCTCAGGGCACTGGGGCGGCATCACTGATTTTTTAACAAGGCCATGGGAAAGTGACTATTATTGAAGAGCATGAAAATCTGAAATGCCCTATTGATAGGAGCAAGGTATCAGTTAGAGCAACTGCTCTGAGTGATTTTCCTCAGAAGATTTTCTAATTAGAAGCATTGAGTTTGAGTTCCTTGTAAGCCCCGCTTGCCAAGAAGTAAGTAAACAAACCTGATAAAGCACATTTTCCACTAACAGTTATTTGCAAATAAGTGTGCTGTCATATGCTGCTGTATTCACAGGTTGTATATGAAACTAGATCTGGTTTTCTATAGATCTGGTTTTCTTTCTCTTTTGTATTTTCCTTTTCTTTGCTAGAGTCTTCTTTTGCAGTCCTTGCACTAATCTTCTGTATTTATTGATGTTGATCTTTATATAGTTAAACTCTTCCTTGCATAACTCATTCTTAAGAGGCTGATTATCATTACATGATGTAACCTTTTACCATCTTTTCACTACTTCTAGAAAACAGAGTTCATGCTGCTTGTATTTTGAACTTGAGTGATGGAATGGAGCTGAAGATCATGCAGATATATTTCTCTTTTTTTCCAAAGCAAAATCAAGAGTTCAAGCATAGCTATGAAGCTATATCGCAGCCCTGTGGGATCAACCCAGTCTGACATGGCTGAAGGTGGATGTGTCTGCAAGAGACCAGGCATGAGACAGAGAGCTCCTTCTCTGGAATATTTCCCAATTTAAGATTTTCTGGGCTAAAAGTAAGGTCTTTGCCTTTTAACTTCAACTAATGTTGAGACTAACATGAGAATTGGGTCAATTGAAAAATTTAATCCAACTTAAGCATCACTGTACAAATCGCTTGTAACGCCAAAGACCTATGGATTGAATTCCTCTGGGGCCTCTGTGCGCAGGATCCGGAGCTACCACAGCAGAAATGATCACCCATCTCTGCCACCCTGGCACTTCACAGGACACGCCCTCGGCAGTACCAGGCACCTCTGTCACCTTCGCAAGGCCTGGGTGGGAGGGCTCAGGTCACCTGCCCATATTCCACCCACAAAGCATAAGCTTTTGCCTTGCTCCTGGTATTCTGTTTGTGGTGCCTGCACAAGAGCAGATGCAGAGTGAAAGATGGAAACAGGAGGAACTGCTACAGCTTGCTGGGACGGAGGACAGCCAAGTGCCTCCAGGGGCCTGTGGTTCACTCCAGTGGGAAGTGGACACTCTTTATCCCACAGTGTCACAGTAGAAATGGACAGCTGATGTAAGGAAGAAGTTCCTGTTAACTCTCAGCTAAAAGTTACGTGGATTCTTTATTTTCGGGCTATTTAAGCCTTTCCCTTTTCCCACCTGATGTTTCCCCCATTGTAAAGATGACTTTACTTCCAGTGAAATATTTTCCTGTTGCTTGCAGTTCTTTATTGTGGAAAGTATAAGTGGGAGGAAGGTTTCACTACAGGTTTCATCCTCTGAAACCTGAATCTCTGCAAATCATCTTACTTGTTTTTCTAGCAATAACAATATTAGCCCTGGGAGAAACTGTGAACTTTGCTCAGTAAAGTTGGTTTTCTCATCTATTTCAGCTCTAAGCAGAGTTTGATTTTTGTATTTTAAATGGTATCTAGTCACTGCCACATGGTGTCAGGACATGCATGGTCTGGAAGAGCTTCCTGATAGAGGCTTTCCTGCATCAAGGATCATATAGCTGCAACTTTCCTCCCTAGTTTAAATGCAATTTTGTATGCAAAGTGGATTTTGGAAAGAAAATGATCATGGGTGATATTGGACAGGATCCATTTCGCCACATGTTACAAACAGGTAGGGCTGAGGTTGCTGGATCAGTGGCTGTCCTTACTCCTCTCCTCAGCACTTTAAGAAGTCCACAAGTGTATTGTGAGACAGGCACCCATGTCCTTTGCTAAACCTCGCTGACTGGGAACGGGGAGAAATGAAGAAAATTGGTTTGTAAGAAATCAGACTTCTGCTCAAGGACTCTCACAGCTCTAAGGAGAGTTAAATACATTATAGGTTGCTCAAAGCCCCATCCAACCTGGCCTTGAACCCTTCCAAAGACTGGGCATCCATAGCTTCCCTGGGATCAGTGCCTCACCTGTTTCAGTGCCTTATCACCCTCACAAGTAAAGGATTTCTTCCTATTCTAAACCCACCCTCTTTACAGTGTACAGCCTTTACCCCTTGTTTTATCACTACATGCCCTTGTAAAAAGTCCCTCTCCAGCTCTCTTGCCCCACCCCTTGAAGGGCTGTTCTAAGGTCTCCCTGAAATCTTCTCTTCTCCATGCTGAAGAACTCTCTCAGCCTGTCTTCTCCTGCCTCAGCCCTCTGAGCATTTTCATGGTCTCCTCTGTATTTGCTCCAACAAGTATATGTCCCTCCTGTGCTGGGGATCCCAGAGCTGGATGCAGCATTCCAGGTGAGCTCTCACCAGAGGGGCAGAATCACCTCCCTTGACCAGCTGCCCACACTGCTTTTGATGCCCAGAACATGGCTGAATTTAGGGCCTGAAGCGTATGTTGCTAGGTCACATGAAACTTCTTTTCAATGACTACCGCCAGCCATAGAATCACAGAATCACATAATCCTGGAGGAGACCCATCAGGGTCATCGAGTCCAACTCCTGGCCCTGCACAGGACAGCCCAGGAATCACACCATGCATCTGAGAGCACTGTCAAAACGCTTCTTGAATTCTGTCAGGCTGGTGCTGTGACCATTTCCCTGGGGAGCCTGTTCCAGTGCCCAGCCACCCTCTGGGTGAAAAAAAACCCAAGTCCTTCTCCTCAGTGCTGCTCTCAATCCATTCATTTCTCAGCTTGTATTTGGGCTTGGGATTGCTATGACCTCCTGTGCAGGATCTTGTGTTTGGCCCTTCTGAACTTCATGAGGATTGCATGGACCTACCTCCCAAGCCTGTCCAAGTCCCTCTGGGTGGCACAGTTAGCTCTTTGACTTGCATGTTATGTAAAAAATTTGCATCTTGTATAAAAAGGGGCATGGGCAGATGGGATGGCCCCTAAGAGCAAAGTCAGGTGTAAGAGGGGTAGGGAGAGAAGTAAAAGGCCAAGTTATACAACTTCCACTTAATTGAAAATAGTGTTTCAAATCTGCAGAAAACAGCATGCTGCTCTCCTTGTTCCCTAGACAGAAAGGCACAGTTCTACAATCTCCTTTTATTGTTTTGCTGATAAGCAGGCATTTCACATTTCTGACACTAAACAAAATGTCCTTTGGAAAAGTCAGTGCCATGGCCTTTTCCAGCTGGAACATTACAGCCACAGCCTGGCTGGCCAGCTGAGTTTTTGCCCTGTAACACAATGTCTCAGAGGTGGCTGCCCAAGGTGCTCCAGCTAGAAAGGGACAAAGCCTGCTGCAGGAGCAGCCAGCTTCAGCTCCTGCTTCCACCCTTGTCCACATGGGCATCACTGCAAATATAGTGCATTCCTAGCTCTTGGGGTGATTTGGCTGGGCATGCACCGGGATGTCTTGTGGAGTACCTACTTTGTATTTCCATCCTCCAAACACTGACTGCTAGCCAAAGTTTAGTCCTCTTCAGTGGATTTTATAAGGCCTCTATTGGGACACCTATTGTTAGATTCCTCCTTTAAACAGCTTTAAAGTGAGCAAATTTTCCTTCTTTGATTCCCAAAGGGTATTTCTGTGTGGCACAAAGCTGATCCTGGTACCTCCCAGTGTCCAAGTAAGGGTCAGGATTACCCCTTCCTGGGGAAATCCACCTCCTGGCCTGGCTCGGTGGCCTGAAATGACCCACCCAGGTCACTGGTGACAAACTGAACATAAGTTTGTTTTTGCATTACTCAAGCAACGGGAATAGCTTGATTCTGGTTAGTCTCCAGATCTGAAAGTGGAACTATCAAAAATCGCTGAATCAGAGGAAATGGATCTCTGACAACAATAATATTTATGAATTCTTACGAAAAATTGCTGAAGATGTTTTTGTTAAAAAAAAAGTAGAAAAGAACACCACCTTCAGAAGTGCCTGTGATATATTTGTGCCTCGTCACTCAGAGGAAACATGCATGCTATTTTTCTCAGCCAACAAAATACTTTCTAGCAAGGCATTCTGACAAAACTGAAAATATCTTACACCAATGTGAGTCATTTTGGCTTCAAGTGCTCATCTTAGAAAAAGGACTCTCAGAAAAAAAATCTAAATAAGCACTGGCATGACAGAAAGTCTTTAAGTGACAGGCCTGGAAAGGCAATACATGTTTGTACTCAAGACAGAACAATTCCTATCTTTCAAACCATACAACTGCTTCATGGTTTTTTGTTGGCTTTGTTTGTTTGTTTGTTTTTTATGCCAAGAAATTTTTTTTAAAAAGTCACCTAGTTTCTTTCCTAACTTTTGGACACTGATAAAGTTCATTACTTCAGAGGGCTGTGATTACTTTTTATATGTAGCTGTGTGACCTCTGCTGGCAGATTCTTATCATGACTGCAGCAATTCACACACGTGTACGGATACATTGGCATTCCGGTAAGTCCTGCCCTACATACACAAGGAGACATAATACACAAGATGATAAAATCCCTGCGATGGAAAATAGACTCCCACGCTGGAAAGGTGTGAAAAAAAAAAAATAACCCAGCTTTCTCCACTTACAGATGTTTTACAGGGCAGTTTTTAGAATACCTTTGATAAATAGATATGGCGATTCCAGGATGGGGCCACTGCGTTTATTCAGCATAATGGTCTAAATGTTCATTAATGCTTGGAAAGCCCCTACACTTCATCCTCTTAGAAGCGGGGAGGTTACACCAAGGAGAGGATTAGTCTCCACTTGCATTCCTGTCTTGCACTCCTTCTCATACCATCTGCTAACAGCCATTGTGGCACAGAGGATACCAGCTAAATGGACCTTTATTCTGACTCAGCACGGCTGCAGACAGACTGTCCGCTATGGTACAGTGGCACAGTATCATTTGATACTTTAAAAAATTGGCCATTCACCTGCCAGACCACAATGCAACTTGCACTTAACAGTCTCGCTCTTTGTGATATCCAAGGTCATTTCTATTATTACAGCACAGTGCACGGAAATACCACAAATACCAAGGGAGCCTTATCTATTTATCATAGGTGAAACTGGCACGCTTTGCAGCACGACGGCTCCACGGCGGATCACAGGCATTTTGAGTTCACTTAAGTTTACAGTCGGGGGCTGGCTCCCTCGGTTGGGAGCTCAGTGGATTCCATGAATGTCGATATCTGTGATGGCACTGCTGCAGCCACTCCGCAAGTGCCCAGCTTCCACACTGACTCTGCTTCTTGACAGAAGGCTGAAAACACAAACATGCCAGGAAAAAAAAAAAAAAAAAAAAAAAAAAAAAAAGGCTGCCAGAATTAACGATGATGGCCAACGGCGAAGGGTAGGCACAGATCTTCCCTCAGTCCCTCCCTATCTGGCCTGACACACCTGCTCACACCTCAAACACACTGTGTGTTTAGCACCTTGCCTTACCATGCCTGAAAAGGGAGATTATACCCCAATGCTCCACCCCTGCTGCCAAACCCAAGCCTCTTGAGAGCCCAGAGCCCACCTGGCAGGCTCTGAGGGGAGCAGGGCAGGGTCCAGCGCTGTCGGGCATTCATCATCCCACATAAGGGACCCCCGCGTCCCGCTGCTGGGGTCTCCCCAAGGCGGCAGCAGGAGCAGCAGATGGAGCCCAAAGCCCCGAGCCCTGAAGCCTTGAAGCGGTGGGCACTGACGTCCCGAATCCCCGAATCCCCGAATCCCTAAATCCCAGAGCGCAGCGGGGCCCTCAGGCGAGAGGCGCGGGCAGGGCGCCCCCTGGCGGCTCCCGGCGCTCCCCCCCCCGCCC
>WBMY01018358.1:40867-67250 GCA_013397315.1 Donacobius atricapilla | reverse complement strand
GGAAGAAGAAAAAAGGAGGGGAAGGAAAAAGGGAGAAGATAAAAAAGGGAGAAGGGGAAAAGGAAAGGAAAAAAATAGGGAAGAAAAAAAAAGAAGAGCTTACACACAGGACAGCTGAGGTCATGTAAATGACGGGCTGCACACACTTTCTCCTGTAAATAGTACCAGAAGACAGGGGCCCACACATCAAGAGCTCCAGCACTGAGTCCAGCGCCAAAGAGCATCTCTGTCAGGGAAGTCAGTACAGATCAGTCGTTTTCAAAGCAAGTAGAAATATTACATGAATTGGAGAACTCCAAAGGGCTGTCTGCTTGCACTCCAAGTCAGACAGGGCTGCATTCCTTGGATTCTCCCGGAGAGACAAGGGCCTTGCTCTTGCCCACTGCCCCAGTCCCCAGGGCCCAGCCCTTGTCCCACAAACCCTGCCACAAGAACAGCAGGAATTACGGCTGTGCCTGCATTTGCATGGATCCAATCTTTGTGCCCTAGAGATAACACTGCTGTAAAACTACAACCTTAGACTCACCAGGCAGTCCTTGCAGTCTTATATTCCCCCACCACCACCACCACATTTCCCTAATGGAGTCTGAGACACAGCAGTTAAAGTCGCTCCAGAGAAACTCAAAAAGTTGCTCCAGAGAAGCTCAACGCTTGTAAACGGGGCCATTTGTGTGAGCCACCTCCAGACCCAGAGCAGCCAGGCTACTCCCAGCCCAGGGGAGATCCAGCCCTGCTCTGCAGTCAGGAATTAAAGTTACCCCTTCACAAACTGCTCTTGGTGCAGATGGGAGTGCATCAAACTACACTACCCATGAATATCCCCTGGAACTCATCTGCAGAGGTTTTAAGAGCATACAGTGGCCTCTGCTCTGCAGGGTTTATTTAACAACTTCCACACTGCTGACTCTCAGAGAACAATGTGAATATGAGAAGACAAGAAAAACCACTGCATGGTCAGGGCAGAGTATGTTGAGGGGGAAAGGAGGAAATTCCCTTTTTTTCAGGTTAACAGAAGTCAGCCCTGCTAACAGATCTCTGCAGTGCAATTCTGGAACCAGAGGATTACAGGACAGCCAGGCTCTTTCTTACTCTTTAAGGAGCACAAGGCGACTCTTAGGTTCTGCCTACTCAGAAGAGACGTTCATTCACCTTCACCACCTCAATAAATGCAGCATCCACTAACAGCTTGGCATTTCTAAAACCTCCTCAATTTCAAAGTCCTGCTCCACTCCCAAATCCAGGTACATGTAGGGCTCTGCTTGGTTTTGGGTTTTTTTTCCTTAAATGAAGAAATTTTTTTCCACCTCCACACCCAGTAGTCCCCCCCACGGCCAACACCTCCAGTAAAGATCCCTCTCCGGGAAATGTTACACCTCACAGTCAGCCCGTTCGTGTTCAGCAGAAGAAATCACCAAAGGATGCTCTCTGAGCTTGCCACTGTTTTTCTCTAGACCACACTCCCATTCTGGCCCACACGGGTAAAGAGAAGAGGCTTCACCCTGCCCACTGCAAATCCTGGGGGAGAGGCTCCTTCACCTTTCTGGGTCACACTCTTGTTCAGTTTTACACTGAACCTCCCCATACGGAGAGCATCCCGAGTCCCATCTGAGAAAGGAGATCCCAGGAGAAGGGAAAGTGGGAGCAAATAAGGTGTTAGGAATGGAATTTGGCTGGATTGTCTGAGGGCTTACGCTTAAAGGTAAAAAACACTTCTGGCTCTACATTCAGCTTTTCTTCTGCTCGAGGCCACTTGGCTCTATGATGTGATAATTGCCGAGGGAATTGCTCCAAATCTCTCACTGTCTGCAGAAACACAGTAAGAGAGACTACACAGGGTATTACCACCACCAAGCCATTACAAACAGGGTTTTAATGTGGTACCAAATAAATACATCAGAAAAAGCCTCTGTGCTTTTCAGTTAATGTTTCTGATACCACTGGCAATTCTAACTCTTCACAGGGTTCCAAGAAACAGCTAGTCAAGTTAATCTCCTGGATTAACAATCTAATTACACAGGCTTGTTGCAACCTGTCAACTAAAGAGGCTGTGGTTGATTCTGTCTGTGCCCCCCACCCCACCATCTGAATAGCACAAGCTTATTAGGAAAGTTTTAGGTAAAAAGTCTCAGCGTAACCATCTCCTTAAGAAGTTTGATAGAGCAGCCCAACCAAAGGAGAAATAAAAAAAAAAAAATCAGTTTTCATTTATTTTGCAGGGGCAGCTCTTTCAAAGGCCAGGGACAGTCCAATTTCTTATCGATGCTCTCTCCTCAAGCACCTGAAGCACAGATTCTGCAGTAAAATAAACTAGTGTTTCAAGGAGTGGTTTATTAAAATCAATCAGAAGCTGCAGGAACCCTATGGCCGCAAAGGTCCAAAATTCTCAAGGCATTTTTTGCTTACTGAGCTGCATGTTTGTGTGGTCTTTCAGTATTTGCACACCTCATAGCCAGGGAGGGGCAGGTGGCTCTCTACTGCACATGGTATATATTAATATAGACATCTGATAGCAAATCTCAAAATTAATTGTTCGTATTAAAATAGGTGACAGCATCCTTTCGTCTTAGAGTGAAAATTAACTTTTAGAGTAAATTTCTAGATGTATTATTGCAAATGAAAAGTTCTAGCTTATTTTTAAGACGTTTTAATCTTAACTTCAAAAGTAATCAGCCATGGTACTATTTTGATCAATAAGCATCAAACCTGAAATCTCCTTTGAGGTTTTGATAGTAGGGGCCTTGCAGATTAGCACAATAAAATACACTCTGCAACTGGAAGGTCTTTTCTATTTTATTCACAGACAGCACAGTTACCCTATGCATAGAGTAAACTCTCCCTCTCCATAGGACATTTAAATTCATTTACCAAACTCTATAAGCCATGCCTACTGCAAAGTCAGCAACTCAGATTTGAAAAAGATGCTCAACTACCCCCGAAATCCTGCAGAAGATGGGTTTACAAACGTTTTCAATCTTGGGCTACTTTATCTCCCTCCTTCTGCAGGAAAGGCACCGACAGGAAACTTTTTGTGACTGAGGCAAGTCTCAAAAACCAAACTGCAGAATCGGCCTGTGAGCTGGTAGAGATCCCAAAGGTCAAGTGGAGCTGGGAAAGCTCCAGGAACTTGTGCATATTCACCTCCCTCTGCACAGAGGCTGCGCTGCTGGAAGCCACTACTGTCCCTACAACACCGGGATGTTTCTAAAGGTGCATCTGAGCCTTCCTAGCCTAGGGAAGGAGACCTGCACTCGATAGCTCCCATCCCTGGAGGTGTTCAAGGCCGGGTTGGATGGGGTTTGGAGCAACCGGGGATAGTGGAAGGTGTCCCTGGTCATGGCAGGGGGCTGGAACGAGATGGGCTTTAAGGTCTTTTCCAACCCAGATCAATCTGTGCTGCTGCGACCACAGACAGCGTGAGAACAGCACATCCCACCGTCCCCACCAAGGGCCACAACGAGTGGCAGAGAGCACGGGAGTCCCACGGCGGGGCACCTTCCCCTGCCATACAATCCACCTGCAAGGACTCATCCCGAGCAGGCAGACACACAGACAAGCGCTGCCCCTGCACCGGAGCCGGACACGTTTCCCAGCACGGCTCCTTGCAGCACCCACTCCTTAAAGCCACCAAACCCGCCGCTCCAGCGCCCGCACCCCCGAGCCTGCTGCCACCAGAGCAGCCAGAACCGCTGCCAGCAGAGCAGCCAGAACTGCTGCCACCAGAGCAGCTAGAACCGCTGCCAGCAGAACAGCCAGAACTGCTGCCACCACAGCAGCCAGAACCGCTGCCACCAGAGCAGCCAGAGCCGCTGCACCTGCCCGCTCCAGGCTCCCCAGCCCTCGCTGCCATCCCGGCCGCACTCCCGCGGCTCCTGCCCTTCCCATCCCGGAGCGCTCGGTGCGGGGCCGAGCCCGCAGTGTCGGCGCAAGCAGAGCCGGGGCAGGGCAGGAATGCTGTGCCCGCACGGCTCCCAGGGAACGGGCAGGCACACAGCCGCGATCTTCCACGGCATCTGCTGCCGCTGCTCAGATGCTCGGTCGGGGTGACTGAGGGCTCGGAGTGCCTCTGTGGGGAGAGCCCCTTGTCCCCCCAGTTGTCCCCCATTCCCTCTGTCCCCCCCTCGCCCCTTACTTCTCATCCACATGGAGGCTGGGCGAACACTTGATGGCGAGCCAGGTCTTCCAGTGGAGGTGCCGCACCTTGTACACCTGCCCGAAGCCCCCCGAGCCGATCTTCTCCCAGCTGCTGAATTCGCTCTCCTCGAAGGTTTTCAGCAGCCCCATGGCCCAGGGGGAGCCGCCGTCCCTCGCCATGGCCGCAGCCGTGCCCGGACACCGCCCGGCCCCGCGGAGCGCCGCCGCTGCCGCCCCTGCGCCCGCCCAGGTGAGTCAGGTGTGCCGGGGGGGACCGGCTGCCGTCACTTCCTGGGCCGGGCCGGGCCGGGCTGGGCTGGGCTGGGCTCCCTGTGCTGTCCCTGTGCTGTCCCGGGGCTCAGGAGTGGGGCAGCTCCCCCCTTCCAGCCCTGCCGGAGCGATGGGGCGGGAGGGGAGCGCCGCGCACGCTGCTGAGCTCTGGCAAATGAGGTGTTAAATAAAGGAGAGGGAAGAGCCAGCCACCTCGTTCCTGCCTTTTCTTCTTCCCCTGCCCAGGGAAGCGCTGCGGGTCCCTGTCCCTCCGTCCCCTGACCTGCGCATCCCGGGCCGGTGTGCGGGACTCCGGCCAGCCCGCCCCGGGCTGCTGGCTGGCCAGGCACGCTCTGAAGCAACAAATTTTAGGCTATTGCCGGGAACTCCTTCGTCTCTGGGTGTTAGTTGCCCGTGGGATGAGAAGCTGTGGTGATCCCAGCCCTAGATTTCAGTGCCTGGATCCTTTTGTGGATCTAATTGCAGGGACCACAGGACCTCCGGAATTGTTTTGTTTGGAAAAAAACCTTCAGGATCATCATGTCCAACCTCTGGCCAATCGCCACCTTGTCAACTAAAGCATAAGTGCCATATCCAGTTTCTTGAACACCTCCAGGGACTCCAGCACCTCCCTGGGTAGACCTCTCAATGCCTGACCACCCTTTCAGTGAAGAAATCCTTCCCGATTCCAACCTAAACCTCTCCTGGTGCAGCCTGAGGCTGTGGCCTCTCATCCTGTCCCTCTTCCCTGGGAGCAGAGCCCGACCTTCCCTGGCTGCCCCTCCTGTCAGGGAGTTGTAGAGCGAGAAGGTTCCCTCTGAGCCTCCTTTTTTCCACACCAAACACCCTCAGCCACCCTTCACTGGACTGACTCTCTAGATCCTTCGCCGTCTCCTTTGCTCTTCCCTGGACACACACCTCAATACCTTCCCTGAATTCAGGGGCCCGAAACTGGACGCAGGACTCAAGGTGTGGCCCCTGCAGTGCCCAGCACAGAAGGACAATCTCTGCCCTGGTCCTGATGGTCACACTATTCCTGATACAGGCCTGGTGCCTTTGGCCTTCTTGGCCAGCTGGGCACCCCTGGGCTCGTGTCCAACCGTGACTCTGACTGATGGATACGGGGTCTCACCCTCTATCTGAGATGCTGCAGTTGGAGGGAAGGAGCCTGCACCCTCTGGTGTGTAACAGGATTGGAGAAGAGGCTGTTCCCACCTGCATCACAACCTTCACACCTATCACAGGCCTGAAGGTTAATAAAGCTCACCTTTGTTTGTTACACTGAGTATCAGAGTCGAGGTGATTGTTCTATGCAGCCAGTGTGTGTGTCATTTAATCTGGCAGGTTGGGCAACAGATAGAGGACAATGTGTTTTAAAGCCAGGATAATAGCAGTTCTTCGCAAAGCTCCATTTAAAAAAGAGTCTACAGAGACATTTAATTACTTTCAAAAGACAGAGGACATGAAGCCTGTTCTCAAGGCTTTATTCCACATGGACTTCTTCTTCCTGCTTAATTTACTCCGGATTAAACTAAGCAATGGCTTTCTCTGAATGAGAGCATCTTCGCATAAACAGATCAGGAATAAGAAATAGCTGTGTGCAGAGACAAGCCCATGGGTCACCTCTATGACCCAACAATACACCTCTATCTGGTCTCCTTCTCCTGGAAATCATCCTGACCTGTTCCTTGCTTTTATTTGGGATTCAGCTCCCAGTGGATCAGCCTGGAGAATGTGCCATGCTCTCAAGGAGCTCTGCTTAAACTGAAGGGATTTGGTGAACCAGGGCCCTGGACATTTCTGAAAGAGTGCACAACTTAGTTCACAGCAGATATTTTCTTCCTCTGATGAAACGTTGTCATTCAAACCCCTGTTTCACTGGGAAGACGGTGAAAGTTAAGCAAGACAAAACCCAGCTTGCACCTAGCTGGCAGCTAAGTTTAACAAAAAAGTGAATTGTGCACCTTCCACCTCCACTGTGATTTGAGAAATGATTCGACAAACACCGAGCAAGAAAGGAGTCAGAGGTCATGACAGAACATGGGGAGCTCCTCTTGAGAGAATTTCAATTACCTACATGCTTTCAAAAGGGCTAGGCGTAAATAAAATTCACATTTAGGGTGCTTAGAGGACTGGCTTCTCAGGCTCTGAGCTTTTCCTTGATGAAGTGTAGGAAAGCTGGAAAAGGACACCAGAAGAGCTTGTCTTCAAGAGGCAGAAAAAGAAGCCAGCAAGGGAATTCCAGAGTCAGGTCACAGAATAAAAATAAACAAATAAATTTTAAAAATAAATAAAAATATCCTAACAGTTGGCCAGGCTGACAAACAACAGTCAGTATTAGGTTTATTGAGAACAAATCCCGTGCTACCAACCTAGTTTATCTTTTTGTGGCCAGGTAACCAGTCTCATGTAATTCCTTCTCTCCTGTGCCTGTATGTTAGCAGGGATACCACAGAGGAAATCTCTTCTGCCTCTGCTTCGCTGTCTTGCAGTATTTCGCAGTCCTTTCAGAGAGCAGGATTCAATCCAGTGCTTTGGCTTGGTCTTTTTAAAATTAAATGCTTCTAAAAGGTTGCTTGGCCTGAGTTAACTCAACCAGCCTGGTGCTTCAGCAGGTCACAGGGCACCTTTGTCCGGTGTGTTAGAGCTAAAATATTTTGCTTTTGCATTCTGTGAACAGACAGCAGCTGGCAACTAAGTAATAGCTTTAAAGTTGATATAAAACAGCACTAATTTGCAAACCTATTAAACAAAAATCCATTGCTTTTTTCCACTCTGCAAATATTTATCTATGTGGGTTTTCTTCTGCACAGATGGTGTAAGAGTGCAGCTGGGTTAAGCCAACCCCAAGCCCTGAAGGAGGCTGCCATCCCCCTTCTTGTGCTCCCAATCAAAGGGCTGTGCTGGCATTCACGTGGTTGAACAGTAACTGAATCAGCTCAGTGATCTCACTTGAAAAAACTCCCTTGGTTAGTTTTCAGCCAGATCAGAAAGCTGGCCTGACTTCCCAGGTGCTCCTTAATGTCAACAGCAAGGCAGGCAGTGGGCTGGGAGGAAACTGCCTCCGCAAGGAGGTGATGAAAGGGGCACGGCTGCAGGGTGGGAAGATGCTGGAGCTCCCTGTTTGTCTCTGAAAGGGGCACGGCTGCAGGGTGAGAAGATGCTGGAGCTCCCTGCTGATCTCTGAAAGGGGCACGGCTGCAGGGTGGGAAGATGCTGGAGCTCCCTGCTGATCTCGCTTAAAGCCGTGCAGAAGCGTAGAGATGGAAATGAGCGCTGGTGATATAAAAGAATTGGGCCAGGAGACCAGCTCCTTTGTATATGGCCTTTATTGAGGATTCAGCTCTGGGAAGGGGGGTGCCGCAGGGTCGTGCACACCGCTGCTGCTCCCTCGGATGATGAGGAGAAGTGCAGCAGCTCTGCCCAGAGGCACATCTGGGGCTTCCATCCTCACGGGAGTCCGCAGGAAGACGCCAGAAGTGTTCTCAGAGGAGGGTCATGCTGGTGAAGGTCGACCTTGGTCACAGCAAGGTCCAGAAGTCTGATGGAAGATGGCTTTGCCTCTTTGCTTGCACAGTCCTACGGTTGGTTTTGTTTAACTAGGTTCGGGCTCGTTGTTTTAGAGGTTTTTCTTCTAATTTGAGGCTCCAAGATACTTTACTAATTTTGCATGTTGCGCCCCATTGTCCTGCCTCGTCTGGATGGATGCCATCCTTAGGGAAGCAGTGAAGGTTTTACGCGGCGAAAGGGAAAGGTAAAAGGGGAGTCACAGGCTTGGGATTTTAAACAGCAGGAATAGGGAGCAACACAGCGGTATAAAACAACGGGGTTTATAAACTGGGGATGTCAAATGATGTGAACATAAGGCTTTACAACTTTTTAGGGTAATGGGTGGGGGTTGGAACCTATTGTATTGGTACTACACATTACAGAAATTGAGAATCTTAACCTATAACAGTAGAAACAAGTAACATTAACGTGAACAATAAATCATTAACATCTAGAACATTTTAAGGCTTTGTTTATAACACTGGGAAGACGGGGAATTCTGAAACCACCTTTTACCAAGGAAGATTTTTTAGAAAGCAAGGTGCAGATAATCCTGCTGAAGTCAATTGATGCCTTAAGTTTTAGCTTCCATGTATTTCAGATTCTGTGCTGTCCAGGGGTGCAGTTCTGAGCCTCACATTCAGTGTCACTCAGCTCTCTTCACAGAGTAGGGAGACAAAACAAATCCTTTTCCTGCTGAAGACCAAGGATGACTTTCAGGCCCAAAAGCACAAACAACGATGGACTGAAGGGAGGAACAAGAAGGATGAGACCTCCCAACCTGGCGCTGTAATTGGACAATTAAACTCCAATATGCAAATCGACCAAGACTTATAAAAGTGTGAGACCTTGTGACCATTTTAAGTCTGCCTTGGCTCTTGTCCTGCCCACCGTGTACCCTTAAAGGCCTTTCAATAAATCCCTATTTTATTCTCCAGCTCTGTCCAGTCTCTGTCTCAGGTCAGCCTTCCCAAGGCATCACAATGACACGCCGGTGCTGGACTGCTCTGGGCACACGTACAAGTTTTTGTGAGCTCAGAGCTGAAGGTAATGGCAGCTCTGCCTGCTCAGTACCCCAAGAGCCAGTTCCTTTCTAAATTGATTTGAATGCACAGAAGTTAAGCCAGGAATTAAAAGGCAGGCTGAGGAGCACACTTGGGCCTTCAGCAGACTGGTTTTAGTGCTCCTAACAGCTGAACAAATGAGAACACAGATTAATAAAAACATTGTGGCTTCCTTGTAAAGATGAGAACTCTTCTTTAGAGATAGAGGATTGGGGCACATCATCATTTGCTGGAAATCACATAAGCTCCTTGCTGTAGACAATAACAGAACAAACTCTATTTGATGTGATCTAGTGAGAAAATTACTGGTTTGGGGCTTTAGGCAGGCTTCGAGATTGCTTTTAACAGGTCTTATTTAATGGAATTATATGCTAAAAACCGTATCAGGGCAACCACTCCTCTCCCAGACACCAAACTTTAAAGCTTGTGCAAAATAATAGCACTGCTGAATGAACAGCTTTGAGATTCTTTTTTTCCCAGAGACAAAAACTGTGGGTTTTCTCTGCTGCTTTCTTAGAAACTACTGAACTATCTTTGCTAACATCCTTCCTCTGCAAGGATAATAAAAAGGTCCTGCATTCCTAATTGAGAAGTATTAAACAACCCAAATTTTGCATGCACTTTGTTATCAGTTCTGTTAATGATGGAGAAACGGGAAATGTGAAAAAATAGTAATTAAAAAGAAACCCAAAAAGATTACTCACGTTTGCATTAGCAGCAAATGAGTAATGCAGGTGTTTGTGTGCAATTCAGGAGAAGAATGCCCAGCTCTAAATTTTGATTTGTAAACTCTTGAGAACAGAAAATGCGTTCTACGTGATTTCCTCCAGCTCGGTCTTGCTCTGCTTGTTGGCAGCCACACTCATTTTTGGGGTACATTTTTTGGTTACATTTTTTGGGGGGCATTTTTGGGGTACGTTTTTCAGGGGCATTTTTTGGGTACATTTTTTGGGATACGTTTTTCAGGTACGTTTTTCAGGTACGTTTTTCGGGTATGTTTTGGGGATACTTTATGGGGTACATTATTTGGGGTACATTATTTGGGGTACAATTTTCGGGGTACAATTTTCAGGGTACATTTTTTGGGGTGCATTTTTTGTGGTACGTTTCTCGGGTACATTTTTCGGGTATATTTTTTGGGTACATTTTTTGGGGTACATTTTTCGGATACATTTCTGGGGTATATTTTTGGGTACATTTTCCGGGTACATTTTTGGCTACATTTTTTGGGGTACATTTTTCAGGTACATTTTTCGGATACATTTTTGGGGTACATTTTTGGGGGTACATTATTTGGGGTACATTTTTCGGGGAACATTTTTCGGGGTACATTTTTCAGGTACATTTTTCGGTGCATTTTTGGCGTGCCTTTTTCGGGTACATTATTTGGGGTACATTTTTGGGGTACATATTTCGGGCGCATTTTTCGCGTACATTTTTTGGATACATTTTTGGGGTACATTTTTCGGGTACGCTTTTCCGGTGCATTTTTTTGGGGTACATTTTTGGGGGTACATTTTTGTATCAGTATCCCGTGCCGAGCGGAGCGCAGCCGGCTCCTTTATCTGATGCTCCGGCAAAGGAGCTGGTTTTTTTTCAGGCTGGAGCCCACAAATCCCGGCCAAGGACGCCTCGTTCCTGGCGGAGCCGCTTCCTCCTGGGCAGGCAGGGGATGGAGAAGGTGTCGGACAGAGAGATTTGGGTGGCACAAACTCCCCCGTGGGAGCTCAGGGCGTTCATTGCCCGCTGCCCTCCTCTACGGGACATCTGTGGAGAAATCGGCTTTAGGATCACTTCGAGAATTAGGAACAATCAAACCCCTACTCTTCAAACACAAAGAGATTCACAAGCAGTCGTTTCGGTACACAAAAAAAAAAATTAAAATTTGTTATCAGAACCGGGGGGAACAAAAGGCGCGTCTTTTCGCCGAAAAAGGTGCTTTCAAGTGGATATTTTGTTTTTGTATTCACACGAGCATCTTGAAGTGCTAATAATCTTAACAAAGGTTATTAAAATCTTAACAAAATATTCTTAAAGTTTTAACATAAGGTTATTGAAAATATTAACACGAAATTTGAAAAAACACTGAAAAAATCCTGAAATTCATCATTGCTAACTACTGTTGTCTGCTGGAAACACGGGTGTTAGCAAAATTCTATATACACACTAATACAAAACTGTAAATTCTAAAATAGATTACTGACCAGAAAAAAAGAAAGAAAGAAAGAAAGAAAGAAAGAAAGAAAGAAAGAAAAAGAAAGAAAGAAAGAAAGAAAGAAAGAAAGAAAGAAAGAAAGAAAGAAAGAAAAGATGTAACTTTCATCTTTGCAAATCCCTTGTGTGAATGCAAACTCTGTAAATAATAATGAAATAAGCCAGGTACCTAAGCAATAAAAAGAATAAAACTCTAGAGTGTCATTAAGCAGCATAACTAACAGCAATTATTTAAACAATATATTTTCAAATATAGTTCTCCATTAATAAGTTATCGTCCCATTTGGTCTGACCCCACAGTTGATTTTGCCTTACAAAAGACATTTCATAGGCTGACACGAAGAGATGGGAATTTTGGAATTGTATTCTTGCTCGCCTTCAGCTCCACCGCGCAAGCACAAATCAAATAACGCCGTGTTTTAATCTGCCGCGTGAAACCCTGAATGGCCCTGGTGTAAATTAACCTTGGTGCCTGCAGTGCATCCTGCACTAGGGCAGCAACCTCCCCACCAGGCATGGCGAGTAAAATGCGGGATGTCGCGTTAGGGACTTCAGGTAAGCTGATGTAAAAACCTGGGAAAGGCTCCCGTGTCTTCTGGCTGACTAACACTTTCCACTGTAAAAGGTTCTTCCTTTGGGAAGGGTTGACTCCTCTGTCGCTCGTTGCAAGGCCTTTGATATTTTAGCAGGGGAAATCCCAGGGGCTATAGAGGTACGGATCCATCGCCCGGGGAAAGGTGAGTCAGCCCTGCCTGCGCCGGGGAGAATTAAAGCGCTGCCTCCCTGATTCATGCCGATTAAAATCGGGCTGACACCCGCATCTGTCTGGCCTTCCCCCCCTCCTGCACGGATGGCTCGAGTGCTCTTGAAACATCATTTTTAATAAATATGCCCGGCGTGTTTAATGGGATTAAAACCTGAGCACCGGAGACCTCAGAAGTTTGAATCATAACATGATGTATACTACGCCTGTGCCAATAGAGCTGTGCGATGCTAATGGTTTTTATGCTTTTTATGTTGGTATAAAATTTAAGGTTTGCAGTTTTTGTATGTGGGATAAAGGACGTTTGCTATTGGTTACAGCTTTTGTGTAGTTTTATGCTTGTGCGTTTGTTTCTTTGTTTTTGGAGTGGTTAGCGTGTTTTTGTGCCTGATGTGGTTTTCCTCTTCTTTTGTTGGAATTTACTTGCATTTTGTATTTGTAGAAACACAAATGAGTTTTTTGTTTTAGGTTAATAGGTTGGTTTTTTGGGGTTAATAAAGGAAGTGTATTTTTAATTTGTCTCGATTTGGGATTTTTTTATCAAAATATAAATTTAATATTTAATATTTTTAAAAAACAGGAGCTTTTGAGGCAGGAACAGCCATGGGAGGAGATTTTTACACCTACCTCTTTTATTGTGACTCTATTTGTGACAGGGCTTAGAAATTCCTTTTCAATATTTCCATTGTAACAGGAAAGTCTCCCTAATAACTCCTGAAATATTTTTGAAGTCACTAAATAAAGATAAGAAACCTTCCAACAGTTTTATATTCTTTTATACAGCTTAGAAACCTGCCAATTTTTTTAATATTCTTTTATACATCTCACAAGCTCTTAGCTAATTTCTAGTCAATAACATAGTGGGCTAATAAAAAATGGGATGTTTTACCTACCAACTCAAACTCTTTGTCTCATGCATTTTCCCCACTGTCTATATGTTTTTAATAAATAAGGGAACATATATATATATGAATATACAAACTTAAAAGTTTCTTCTTAAAAAGGCTATAAGTGAACTTATTGTATGTGCTTAGCCTCGTGTTGATCTTGCATATATTCTCTAAGCACATCAGAATAATTTAACAAGAAAGCTGAGAAATCACAGAGTTATATATGAGATTTAACAAGGATAAAAAGGAAAACTTTAAATCTTGCTTTGTTTAAGAAAGCAGACCTCTTCCAAAGAGTAAAAAAACTCATCTTTTTTTCATAGTAAAAATCCAATCAAATACTGTTTTTCTAGAAATCTATCTGATTCCCAAGCCCAGTTCCATTCCATTTCTGCCAAAACTATTTTGACTTGGTCAAGACTCACTTATTTGTCACCATCTAGAGATCCTGCCCCAAACCTTGGCTGCATCCAAACTCCAGTGATTTCATTGTCATCTTTATGTCTAAGGGAAAAAAAATGGAAAATAATGAAAACACGAACTACAAATATTGCATTTGAAGCAGAAAATAAGAATAACATCCAATTAGATTGCCAAAACTGATAATGTCAGCAATTAAAAGATTAATTAGGTTGTTGTTTACTATGTGGCACTGAAACAAAAGACACTCTCTGTCATGGAACACCTGCAAGAGGGCTCCAGTAAGTAGTTTTTATCAAACATGCAGCATGTAGGAGAAAACAGGAGTTCCACATTCATAATAATATTTTATTTGTTGGATTTTCTTGTCCCAAAATGGAGGGAACAGCTTGATTATACTACAGAAGCCATTCATATATTTCTGTACTCTCTTCCGTGGATACGACTTTCAGGGCTAAAAAATTTCTTCTAACAATGTCAGTGGCAAGATTTTCCCAGCTGTAAAAGCTATAAAAGCAAAAAATCCTTTCTATTTCCTTGGTTTAACCATCTCAAGTTTTACTACCATGTTGGAAAACCTAATGCAAAGCAGTAAATTGTTTCACACTCAGAATGTCTAAAATAGAACCAAACTTCAGAAAACTTTAAACTTTAATTACCTGGATCCCTAAATCAGAACGTTTTACTAAAAATACTTTATGGTCTGAGCAAGAATCAGCTGGTAACATACCTGAAATGAGAATAACTGCTGAGTTTATGAGCCTTTTGAAGATGTTGGGTCAATGAATAACTCCGTGAGAAGTGTTTTGACAGATAAGGAATTTATATTTCAGAATTACTCTTGGAAAGGAAGACTGTTAGAGACATGGAAGGCTTGCACATATATATGACAAAAATTAATCCCGTGTTGAAAAGGGGAAAACCGCACTAAACAGCTGAAGAAGTTTTGAAGTAGCTTCCTAAAGCATTTCCACTTTGTGGTTGTTAGAACTTGTCTGATCAAGGAACCCCAGTGAACGTGGAAATTCTCGGCCCTGGCCATTGCTACTGCAGATCTCCAAGGGCAGGGTGACAGCAGATCCCACCAAAATCTCTTCATTTTACAGCAGAGGAGTGATCACAGCTCAGGAAGCTAAAGAAACAAGCCTGCATAAATTATAGCAGCCCAAACTGAATTTTAATGTGTGACCCCACTCACATGATTAAAAGTTTCTCTATTTTCAGGTAACATATTAGTTCTAAGTATGGAGTACCAGTCCAGAAAGGTGATGTTGGATTTTGATCCCTGAAATACTTTGCTGTTGAGATCAGAATTGGCATGTGGGGTTTTTTTCCTTAAAAAAAAAAAGGGGGGGAGGTGGGAGGAGGTTGGCCAGAGTTCAAGACTCTGAGAATGCAACTGCATGTACCTACAGTAAGCACTCAAAAGGAAGAGTCAGGTATTTGCATAGCACTTGCAAGAGTCCTAGAAATGTGTGCAAATAGATGCTGGATTTGATGCAAAAAGAAAATATTTCATTAATTCACACGAAACCAAATGCACATAAATCTGAAACTTCAGTCTCACTTAGAGAAATATGTTTTATCCTGCTGCTTATTACACTCACCACATGCACTCTCTAGCAGAGCTGTCTCAGAGTTGGTGAAGTCCATGAAATAAAACCACATCCTCCAACATCACAGCTGTAGGGACCTGAATCACTGTGTGTCCCAACATGTTTATGTAGATCAGAGGTGTGCTTAAAACTGAAAACAAGGTAAAACAAATAACAGCTATAATAGGACAGAGGAATAGCCTTGTGGTTAATGTTTAGGACTGGGAGGTAGAAACTTCTGGCTCTGACAATGACAAGTGAAAGCAGAGTACGTTGTAAATTGCTTCTCTGCCTCAGTGTTTCCACCTGTGGAAAGGGGATGGTACAGAAGTCTCTTTGATGTGCTCTTAATTTCTTTTTCCATTCCTTCTTTCTTCCCACACATCCACACCATGCCCAAATCCAGGTTATTTTTCCACAAGTATCACCCTTTCTTTATGTTCACGTAGAGAAAATTCTTGTCCATTACCAATCATCCTCTTTGGTTTAGAAATTCCAGTTATTTCCTTCTATCCACACACATTGTGAACTCAAAAGTGAGTAAATATTGATGCATTTTACCCCATTTCCAGCATCCAAAGCCTAGGCCTCTCATCTTCTCAGGAGAAGTTAAAATAATTGGGATTGTGACATTGCCAGAGCTCCTATGTGCGACTTGGCTTGCCACATCACCATGCCACCAGCCTCAAATTTTCTTACCTGCTGTCACAGAGGTGGCAACGGAATTATGGTGTCAAAATTAGATGTGTGAAGAGGCTCCTGTGCTCACCACCCCACAAAGGCCATAGGTAACACAGTTAACTAGAAAAGGTAATAGAGAGAAAAACATACTTTTTGTTCTTTATCACAGCTTCACCAGGATTTTGTCTTCCAAATGACCAAAAAAAAAAAGAAAAAGCCAGTTTAAAATTAGCATGTTAAAATGCACTTGGAAATAAAATATACAGAGAAAGAATGCGATCAAAATGAAATGCAGATCCAATGAAGAGGGCAGTGAAATAATGCTCGATTTACGGCGTTTCAGGTTACTTCCAAAAAATAGATGGTAAGATCATGTTTCACCCTCTAGGCCCTCACATAAAGGATGATTCTTGTTTCACCCTTGGCACTTTTGGAGGGTTTTTAGAAGGTGGATGCTGTCTTCTGAGGGACAAGCACTGTCAAATCTGCTTTAGGTGTGTGGGGTATTACCACTCTCACATGGGCAGCGGGAAGAGCATCCGTTCCACAGTGGGATTTATTTCCTCGAGGCACAGCCGTGCCCAGGGTTTGCTCAGCTGCAGGGTGAGATTTGGGATGGCTCTGGCTCTGGATTTGGGACAGCCTGTGGCAGATGGGCAGGCAGGGCTGGAACGACTGACCCCGAACAAACGCTGCTTTGTGCGCGTGAACCAGCAGCGTGGTGAGCGCTGCAGGGAGAGCCTGTAAAGAATGTTTGAGTTTGGACAAAAGCTGGGTTTTACAGGAATTTGAAACCACGCATGGTTTTATAATCAGCCCTCTGCTTTACAGATGCCATAGAAAACCAGTCAGGTTGTCTCCAAAAAAAAAAAAAAAAATAAATATAGTGCATTGCAATATTCCAGACTCACTCCCTGCCCAGGTATTTTTCCTCATAGTTTGTCTCAGACCAGGAATTTTGTTTTGCTTTTCTCCCTAATATAAATAGCTTCATGTGGAAAACCTGTCTGGAATAACTTAATCTGCAAAACTGTGTTAGTGAATTTAACAGGCTCTTGGAATGGGAGTATCCAAGTTTACTTAGTTGTCTGCAATGTAAATATGTCCACATATTCAGAATATCTACAGCACTTACATTCACATCATGGCTTATTTCAGAATCATTTCTTATAGGTAAGCAAGCCCTTTAAAGGAGAATTTCAATATTTATCAGCAGGCTGTTACGCAATACACCGGGGTAGGAATATGGGAATGTCATGTCTGCACTGGCACTCTGCACCAACATGCAGACGTGTGTGCTGCCAGAATTGCTAAAGAAAGCTGAATCATGACCCAGGGACGGAACTGGCTTCAATATCTGAATGGATTTAGGTTGTGCCTGAGCAACTGGGACCCTGGGATGCCTCCCAGCTCCCTCAGCCAAGTTCATTTACTGGGATATGACACAGGTTCACATCAGCCTTGTTCCTACTCCAGCCACCTTGAGATTTTCCCTGCCTGTGCAAGCAGAACACAGGCAGAGTTATCAGGGGACAAGGACAGCCAGGCACGTTGTACGATTCACAGAGTTTTAATCACAGCCAGAGTACCCGGAAACAAATAGTTCAGTTAGTCATGTGCTTTATTTAATGCATCAGATCTATCTTAATATGCTATGCTTCAATTAAAAAAAAAAACAAAAAACAAACAAAAAACCCGCCAAACCAAACAGCATATTTAAACAGCTTCATTAGTTAATAAAACAAAAATAAAAATCTCAATTTGGATTTATTTCCAGTCTCTTTCCAAAAGCACCTTGAGTCCAATCTCATGAAATGCAGAGTGTCTAAGCATCAACGTGTTGGAGTTGTAGTCAGTGAAAAATCGTGTTTCCTTAAGAATGCAACTTGAAAGCAGAGTCTACCCCGACTGAGCAGGTCTGCACAAAGCTGTTCGTGTGTTTGTACAACCTGGATGTTCCCAGGTCTGGCTGCGTGGCTGGAATATTCCCGTTCCCAAGGCAGAGACCCACCCGCCTCCCTGCATTTCCTGTGCGTCCCACGGCAAATATCACAGCTTTCCTCCCCGCACATGCACCAGGGATTCTTTCCCAGCAAGTCATCCCTACCTTGTGGGCACCTCTGGGGACCCGAGGGAGGTTGTGGTTAGGTCAGGGAAGGACTGGGCTGGCTGAGTGAGGCTGATGATGCGCTGCCAGGTGAGCAGGAGCCCCAGCTGGAACACACCTTGGGCTTTCACCCAGCCCTGGGTCGTGAGAGCAAATAAACAGAGGCGCGAGAGGAGAATAAAAGTCCGCATGGGAGACGCTGCAAAAGAGAAAAGCCCCTTGAACTGTGGTTTGAAGGCACAAGGGATGGAATTTCCCTGCCTCAGAGGCACAGGCAGCTCTTACTTTCCCAGCGTTTGTAACACAGTTGACCTAGGTTCATATATCAGTTTTCTCAGCTGATATAACTATGCTGCGTTGTTTATCTGACCTGTAGTTTATCTAACCTTGAGAAAAGTATGTTTTATTTTAAGAAGCTCTAACTTTCCATGGTTCTTCATGTGATCTCGTAGCAGCCTTTCATTGGCTGAATGTTTCCAACCATTCTGTCAAGCAAATGTTTTTTTTTTTTTCTGAATTTAAACCGGAACTATTTAGTGGCAATACAAATAACTTCTGAAAGATTTATAAATTAATAACTTATTATTAATTAAGCTGCCAGTTTCATTAATATAGTCATACAGCATTGAGACATTTTCAAGATCCTTTTTCACTACAAATTTACTTTAGGCTAAATTAAGAGGATTGTTTATCAGCAAGTGAATATCCTAAACCTGAATAACCTGTTCAAAAAAACAACTGTTTCAAATTTGAGATCTTCTGTCAATGCACCCACTTTCCATCACCAGAATATCCACAAATCCTAAATATACTCCAAGCCCTTAGAACCAGAACAAAAACACCACCTGTCCCTCCCTTTTTAGCTTGCAGGAAAGCACACCGTGTTAGTACTCAGTTGGTTGAGGTAGGGAGTGTTCTGGTGAAGAAAATACACACCAAACACACAAAGGTGAGAGAATTTCTGTGCTTCATGAACGCAACAACCTTCCTGGAGCAAACTCTGCTGTCATGCAGTTGACTTCTATGCAAAGAGAAATATTTATTAAATTACACATGCACGTTAAATGAAAATCTTAAAAATACAAGCAGAAATGAGAGCATAGCCCCTTGCTGTTTTCTGAAACTTGATTCTGTGCCTGATAAAAATACTGGGTGTTGTTGATCATCTCTCCACAAGCAGGACATGCTACAACCTTTTGTTTTGTGGAGGTTTTTAAGCGCTTCCATCTATACCTACAGCTAACCCTACACCTTCCTTTAAATACACCTAAACGACCCAAACCAATCAACCAAAAAAAGCTGCACATGAGGACTGTGCTTTCTTATGCAGGAGCAGAAGAAGTGATCACATACTCATGTCTGACTGTTCAATTTTTAGAAATACACAAACTACTTCTTTAAAAAATAAAAATCATGTTAGCAGTGTTGCGAACACCACAGGACATCGAACCCTGCAAGTGTCTGTGGCACAGGGTTGTGTCCAGGCACTTGTGGAATATCTCCAGTCTCCATAGTCTCTGGAGCACCAGGATGATGGGGCAGTAAATAAATGGCAGCTGTACATCTCTAGAACTCCACTCACTCACTCTTTTTTTTTTTTTTTTTTCAATCTTTGCACTTCCTGTCTTTATATTTAAGTTCACATAGTGGTTTAACCACAAGCAATCAGCAAGCCACCAAACAATCTTTGCATTTAAAAAGGTCTGTCCTCAGATCTCTTGAGCTCAGGAGCTTTCTGGTACTGTGGATACTCTGATACACAATGCAAGTTTTAACAGCAGAAGTAGAAGGCTCTGACTGTTGACTTGTGACAAGGGGAAAATCCCAAGTGGTTTTTTGCTTAGGTGTAAATAGAGCTAAAAAACTTCTTCAGAAGAAGAAAACTTCAGACACATGTAAAGGAATATCCTGTCATCTCATGCAAGGAGCAGCCACAAATGTCTCTCATTTACCTAACAAGGGTGACAGCCACGCAGATATCTCCCTTTTTAGAAAGGTGAAATCCTAGCCTGCACCCAAAGACTTCAGAATCAAGAGGACTAAATGCAAACTCAAGAACAGGAGGCAGGGAAAGAAAAAATCCTTGATGAATAATCAGGTGAATCAAACTAAATGGCACTTCGGATATCTTTAGGTGTCAGAAATGAACACATGAATTTCATTTACCAAAAAGGACTTGCCTAGCTCATGGTAACCAAGTAGGTGCACAGTGAGTCCATTTCTGCCCTTCATCAGGACGTTTTCTCAAGAAGAACAAGAATGTAAAACCTGGATCACAGCCCACATCCCCTCCAGTGCATGGAATACAGGAAACCTCCTGGCACAGAGTTCTGAGCTACAGATTCATGTACTTAGTAATGGGTTAGAACCCTAAAAGTCTTTATTAAAAGACAGGAAATCCTGAAAGCTCACCTTGCCTTCACTAGATCTTACACCTCTCTTGTAACTGATGCTCATTACTTCTCATCTTTTCTAGCACAGGCACGGGGAACAAATGGTTTCACTTGTTCCTAAACATCTCTGAAGACACCTTATTCCTTTTCTTACACATCTGACTTTCCCCCATGCCCATATTTAGGCTACACAGCCGGAGGAGTCCCTTCGTCTGCCCTAATGGGCTTTATTTTCTGAAGTTATGATCCCAATGATGTGTGGGTTTTGTTCCTCTTAAGGATTAGAAATTTTACACTCTCAGGTCGCAGGAGTGAGTTGAGTTCTCCAGATGAAAAATAATGCGTTTGTCAGCTAGTCTCTCGAGGGAAAATGAACACATTTATGTTGCCTTGCATCCACTGATGGGATTTTGTCATTAATAACTACTCCAAAAAGCAACTTCGGCCCTTAAATTGAAGAGACACATATCTTGAGGCTTCACCAAGAGGATTCCAATCAAATGTGGACTCTGTTGAGACATTTTACAAGACAAAGCCAAACTGATTGGCTTAAAGCAAGCAGAGAACGACCTGTTCCAGGAGCAGAGTTGCCACGAATTGCCTTATTATCCTTCAGCTTTTCATCTGGAGAGGCTCCGCTCCTACCCTCCCCAGGTCTGAGGCTGAATGGCACGCACAGCAAACGCAGCCCATAGTTTAGCACTTACTCAAACAATCAAGGCATCTCCTATGAAAGGCTGTCAATGGAATGTGGCTCCAATACAGCCACGGGCAGGACATCACCTTTGAAGCCACGGCAATAATTCTGAACACAAGAGGTAGCTTGCAATATAGAGAATGCATTAAAAATGCGCTTTCTTACCACAGTGCTGAGAAAAACTGGGGCAGCAGTGGGTGTGTTTCCCTTGATTTGAGAGGATCAGGTGGACAGCACGGGTAAGCTCAGCATGAAATATTATTTTAAGGGAAACAACCCTGATGCTGGCTGGTAGAAATAAGTCAAAAATCTGCTTGCATGGTTTATGCACTGTCACTCAGAAGCAGAATCGTGAGGAAACCCAACCCTGTTCAACTCCCAGTTACTCTGAGTTGAGAACTGCCCATGGATGATAGGAATTGTCCCACTTAAATCATGGGGCCCATAAAACAGAAATGTTTTTTCAACTGTTTTAGATTGGTGAAAAAATATCCAAAGATCTCTCACGGGTTCTGATGCGCATAGAGCACCAACTGAATTTTATACAAGATATTTATATGTGAAATGCTTTTCGAGATAGTATGTTTTAATTTTTTTATGAACTACCTTTCAAGTGACAATAAACAACCTTTTTTTTTTTTTCCCCCATTTGTAACAGTTTTTATCAGAGGCATGAAGAGCAACATGTTCATAAAACCACACTGGGTTACTGAAGGTAACATAAACCAAAATAGAAGCATGGAGAAGACAAGATGGTTTTGGCAGAAAATCAAGTGACAGGAACGCAGAATTAAGTGTTTTTAAAAACCGAGCAGACACCAGTAAATATTGCAGTAATGTTTAATTAACTCACTCCAACACAATTACATCAACTACAAAAATGCAGAAAATTTTGCAGTATCCACATTACAAACCAGGTCCTGAATTCTCACCTACCATCTCATAATTGAAAAGTCTGTCCAGACTAATTGAGTGAATGCTCCTCATTGTTTTGAGCGGGGATGTGTCTGTTCATGCACTTCTGTTGGTTTATTTCTCTGTATATTTTTACCTTCTCCCCTCCATTCACTTCTCCCTGATCCTGCTCAAGGTTTATGAGGGCAGTGCAGGTAATTCCAACAGAAATGGGAAGGCTCCACAGGGATTAAACCAAATTAGGTGTCAGGATGCAATGGCAACGGGACAAACTCCTTACGATGGTAACAGCTGATCAAAATGAAAATATCATTCAGGCTGTTTAAAGAAAAATACACACATTTAAAAACCCTATTTTATTTAGGATTGCCTGGTTTTAGTCATTCTAATCTCAGCTGAATGGATTAAACTGGGCTGCTGAGCATTCTCACAGGGAGTTAACGCAGGCAAAGCGCTGCATTTTAAATCCACTCTCCAGTGTATTTCACGACAGATCCCTGAGGCAGACACAAGCCCTTATTTCCTCGGAAGGGCTTGAAACGGGATCTGAGAAATCCGAGGTCCTGTGTCTGTGGAAACACAGAGGCACGTAAAGGTGAGTAAACTAAAATATCGAGCTAGACAGATGGAAAACCACTTCACCTCTTAATCAGAGCAACCATACCGGGCTTAAAATCAATTCGTTGGCACCAAAACTCTGAGTGTTTCAATGGAACTTTCGTACAAATACTCTTCATATTCTTCATAAATATTCTTTCTGTGTGAACGGGAGAGGAGAGAAGGTTTTGGGGGCTGCTGCCTGAGCCAGAAGATTTACCTGTGGGGAAACTGCACCTGACACAGCGAGAGGTGCCACAAGAGCCCAGGGAAGCTGCACGGGTGATTTTTCAGGGAGAATTTTATTCATTCCTGTGGGAACGTATTCGCAGGCGGGTGGGAAAGGTAAGCAGTTTTCCCTGCCCTGGAAGTTCTCCTCTTCCACTGTGTGCCCTACCCCACCTCCTGGGGCCGGTGGAGCCTGCCTACTGAGTTGGGAAACATTCTTCTAATTAACAAAATTCACTACATAGTTGGAACTTGAAAAAGCACGTACAAAAAAAAAGGTTTTGCAGAGCGCTGTGGACTCAGGGATTCCATCAGCCCAAACTGCCCACTCACAAATACCAAAAAAGTGGAATATTAAATCAATTAGCTGGGGTTTAAGCCTGTTTTTCAAGCAAAGACTCTGCTTAGTGGCAGAGGCAGCAAAGCAGAATTCTGAGGGCTTTGAAGTTTTTCTGAACCTTCTTCATTTTTAAAATAAACAGGCCAGTCGTGGCAGTATGTAAAGACTGCTTGGTGCGCATTAAAGGGCATCAGTATCAAAAATAACTACTGCAAGAAATATGATTCCTGTAAGATATCACACGTAACAGCAACAAGGTTTGTATGTAACAAGTTTGCAATCAAACTAATCAGACAATCCAAAAGTTAGCATAAATAATGATTTGTATTGTATGCTTAGGCTTATAATTTTAAAAAGATGACAATGGGGTACTGCATGTGCAATCCACTTGTAAATAAAAATTTTTATTTAGAGGTTCTCACAGATTGATTTAACAACAGAACTACCTCTCTCTATAAACAGAATTTGTATGCCATTCCTTATTTCATTTAAGGAAAATTTAATGAAAAGAGAGGTATCAGGGCATTGTGTGACTAGAGATATTCTAAATTCAGGGTCAAAAGGATATTTTTAGACATCCTATTTGAAATGTTAAGAGGAAACTGGAAATGATTACAGACCCAGAAAGATGAAGTTTATTAAAGCAAAGCATGGACTGCAGGCACCATCAGAAAACAGGAGTGACTTTGCTACATCACTGCAGTATATTTACTCCAATAAATACTGATAAGAAATACTCCAATATCACACTGATTCTAATTCTAATATGACACACATGAGAAATAAAATATCTTTGTAATGCACCACCCTTTGGTCTGACACTACCTTGCATGGAAATATTTTCATCCTCATTTGTTCGTAGCCTCAAAAAGATGGCTCATGTCATTACTATTATCACAAAGTTTGATATGAAAGAAATCATAGATAATAGAGAAGTAGGGATGATAAGCTATGAATCTTTGAAAGACATACAGAGACATAAGGAAAAAATGATCAAAGGCTTCTGAAAAAATGATTTTTTTGTATTGATTAGTAGCTCACTATTTCAAAACCAACATGGGATTTGTCCATATGAGGTTTGCAAAATTGGGTTTTTTTCACAGTTTTTCCTTAATTCAGTTGTTTTCTTCTTTGCCATTATTTTTTCAGTTATATCACTCAAATGAAAGAGCAAAACTCATAAGGCATGAAAAAAATTCTTGTGGACCAGATAAACAACTTTCCTGCAGTATTTTTTTTCTCTTAAGAACTATCTTGCTCAAGGGTTACACCGAGGGAGGTGGTAAGAAAATGTCATCACTCGTGGGTGCCAAGCTAATGCTCACTGGCCATAAATAAGAGCTGAGAGGAGGGACAGAAGGTGCTACCCCAAAATGTCACATCAGTATGAAGCCACTTCTGATCAGGAGTGAACACCCTCAGGATGCAGAAAAAAAAAATCATATAGGCATCAGTATTTATGTTAACATTGTTAATAAAAATATAGCAACTGCTGTTGTCTTGGTTTGCTTGGTACAGAAATAGTACAGAATGGATAAATGATTTTATTCAACACAGGGCATTAAAAAGGGGTCAAGGTACAAACTATTTTTAGTTGAAACTAACCTTGGCAATGCTTGAACATCAAACTTACATGAACAGCTTGGTGCAAATGTCTGATTTGTCTTTGAACAAAGAAAAAATCCCAAACATTTCCCAAGTAACCAAGGAAACGTCAGATTTCATTGCCCTTTTTTCAGACCAACGATAAACACTCTAGATCTGGCTACAAATTACAAGTTTAACATTGAACTGGGTGTATTAAAGCTTTTCACATATGCTCTTAAAACACAGGAGAAGCTGCATCTTTGTCAAAAAAAGGTCATTTTAGTCCCGAGAAAGAAAACTTGAATCCAAGGTCACAAATGTTATGTAAAAAATCACGGAGTGGGTCAGGTTGAGAGGGACCACGGTGGCTCCTCTGGTGCCACCTCCCTGCTCCAGCAGGGCCATCCCAGAGCACAGGGCACAGGGCTGTGTCCAGACAGGTCTGGAATATCCCCAGGCAGGGAGCTCCACACCCTCTCTGGGCCATCAGTTCCAGTGGTTTTCATTTTGCCTTGATCATCTCAGTGTTACAGAGATATTGGGATGCGTTGTTCAGGGGTAGGACTGAGCAAAAACTCCCCGTTGGGAGCCAAATCAAAGAATGCTGAAGTTGGGAAAGGAAAAGAAAGTGCCAAATATCAAGGGCTTCACATCACAGTTCTGCCAACAAACTCCTCCTAAATGTGCTAACTTCATACTCTGTGAGTAGCCTTAGCAGAGAAGCTGCTAATTGCTATCTACTGATAATGCACCAAATAAAACTTGCAAATCTCAGTGGCAAACAGATCTCCCCACTGTCCCACAAATGCAGCAACACCCGAGTGCTTGGCAACTTAAAGCACAACTTTCCTGCACAAAGGCATTTCATGGACTCAGTAGGAAAATTTTGTAAAAATCAGTATTTTCTTAAGTATATGCTATGACACTCTTCAGCTTAGGTCACAGAGACATTGTTAATGTTGGTCCAATTCTACTTTTTTCACCTTTAATTAAAACTCATTCACCTTTAATTAAAATGTCTACACCTGTAATTACACTTGATTACAGTGTTAAGAATAAAGAGCAGGATACACAAGAGCCAAACCAGCTATATTAAAAAGTCTGGTGTATTATTGCTATTACATCCACAGAGTCTGCCTGTAATTTTCTGCAGAATCGGATTTTTTTGTTTTCTTTTTGAGTACATTTAATACTATTTAAGAACTGTAAAATACAATAGCCATCATGATAGCACCAGTGTATTAAGGAAAACACCAGAGAAACAATAAAAGTTTCCCTTTTTCTGTAAGGATTCATACAAATCCCAATTTAAACTTAAAATTCTTATCCCTGAAAGGGAAGATAACTCTGCCATTAAAAACAATTTGTTAAAATCTGCACCTGCTGACGCCCTGCTCTTAGAAAAGAAAAGAAAACCACAGCAGAAGTTCTCATGACATCACCTCTTCACTCTCTTTCCATATTAGTAATAGTTGTCAATACAAACAAAAATCCAAGCTAACCAGAAATGAAGGAAAAAAAAACCCCAACAGGTATAAGGCCTGGTTGAAGGGCTTCATGCGGGTGGGGCTTATCAAGGCTCAGGTGCAGGTGAACTGAAAGGCAGTGTTATTTTCCAGGTAGACTGAAGTCAGAATTACCCTCTAGTCTTGGAATATTCTCCCAGAGAATCTGCGTGAGAGGTGACGTAGGAATGACCAGCTCTTCCCAGCTGTAGGTGCTCCTTCAAGTGTTCCCCGGTGTGATGGCAAAATTCCTCTGTGCATTCCCCTACAAAGCAGCATCCTTTCCATTCACATGTGGCAGCATCAATCCATTGCTCTTAAATTTGCTTCCTGGGGCCATTGCCTACAAGTTTTAGTTATATTACATTTCTGTGAGATTCTCTTGTAAAAATAGTAGTCAAGATTACAGTGTCCTCAATGACATGGACGTTTTTTGG
>WBMY01018358.1:0-31907 GCA_013397315.1 Donacobius atricapilla | reverse complement strand
TGCATCCCCAGCAGTCATGCAAACCTCGCCCATTATACACTGGGGCACACTGACTCCGTGTGGCAGGACACAGAATATGCTTCAGACATTCCTTTTTCTTTTTCTTGCACTTCACACAACCTTGTGTGTGGCTGTGAACTTCGGAAATAAATTTTGGAAACAGAAGGAACAGAATCCATACGTTTTTTAACGTGAGAAGGGTCAACATGGGGATGAAAAAATTAAGTAATCGTGTTTTTTCACACAAATACTCACCAGGAACACACAGTAAAATACAAAGGCTATATATATATATATGTATATGTATATATATATAAAAAGAATGTTTTCTCAAATGTTTATTACATGATGAAATCAGTCTAATTGAAAAAAAATTCACATCCTGAACTTCATCAAAGGGGACTGATTGCTCTTCAGGCCTATTAGCTAAAAGCAAGATTGAAAGAGCAGGTTTGAAAATTTACATAAAACTGTATCACATTCTTCTTTCAGTTTGTAATTGGTATGATTGAAACTTGATTAGAAGACCGTAAAAGTTTGCTTCAGCATTAGACCAGCTCTCTGGCTCAAGTAGCACTAACACTGTCCGATGGGTACAGGGTTTTTCCCATGACTAAAATGGAAATAACTGGTAATATTTTCTTCCACACCACACTCATGCCCACCCCAAAACCCCAAATTCCACCTACTTCACCGATGTTGTTAGATACAAGACCTAAAGAAGATAAGAAACAAAGACAATTCTTGTTTTGCCCCTTTGTGTCTTCACATTTCAGTCTCTACCAGCTGACCACAAGGACACTCCACCCACTGTGAACATGGTCTTCAGATGTCATTTCCAGACTTGGAAAGAAGTGACGCGGCATGGCTGAAGGGCTTTTGTACATCACAAGTGCTGCAAAATTTAGGATTTCCCTGCTTTGGTTAAGGTGTGTGATGATGCACCTGTCAAATCTCAATCTTACTGCACAACTGGCAAGGGGCTGCTAAATTTGTGGTGAGCTTTCTTTTTTTTTCTTTCCTTTTCTGTTATTTTTTTAAGACAGTGCAAGGTCTAGAGACAGCATGAGGATCTCAGACCAGGGCGTCGCAGGGTGAGCTGCCAATTTCAGCTTGAATTTCACTGTATAAACATTTTCCCATCTCTTGTTTGGTATCCAGCAAACAATCCCATTAGAAATTTTCCAAAGGTCTGTGTGATTTTTTTTTTTTTTTTTGTGTGTGTGTGTGTCTCTGAGCACTTCCCCAAGTATAAATTAGTAGCTGTACATCTGCTGCTGCTGCTGCTCTGTCTGAACCGGCTGCTGGCCCGGCTGCTGCGGCGCGGCCGGCGCCGGGGGCTGCAGGACATCAGTCTGAGGCACTGACCTCCAGCTCAGGGGGTGCTGGTCTGTGATCTGGTTCCCCAGGGGAGCAATGGAGTTCACCAGCGTGGTCAGGTTGATGAAATGGGCCACGGACTGCGGGTTGGGCGCCTCGGGCTGCGGCGGGAGCTGGATGTCGCTCTGGCGGTTGTGCAGCACGGCCGAGCCGCTGACCGTGTCGAAGGTGACGGTCAGGATGGAGTTGTCCAGCTGCAGCTGGCGCTCCGGGGCGCTCAGGGGGCCCACGGCCACGGGCTGCAGGTTGGTGAACTGGGTGCCGGCCGCCGTGGTGATGGGCGTGACGGTGATGTTGGTGAGCCCCACGGAGCTGGAGGGGGCCGTGACGGTGGGGTCGCTGAGGGTCACCACCACCTGAGGGGAAACACGGAGGTTACTCAGCCTTGCAGCTTCCAACTGGCCACCAAATACCAGGGAAGCGCCGGTGGGCTCACGTGTTGCCAGCAAGAGAAGTCACACACAGAATCACAGAACCAGAATCACAGAATGACTGGGTTGGAAGAGACCTCCAAGACCATCGAGTCCAACCCAGCCCCAACACCTCAACTAAACCACGGCACCCAGTGCCACATCCAGTCTTTCTTTAAACACATCCAGGGATGGTGACTCCCCACCTCCCCAGGCAGACCATTCCAGTACTTTATCACCCTTTCTGTAAAAATCCTTTTTCCTAATATCCAACCCGTATTTCCCTCCGCACAGCTTAAGGCTGTGTCCTCTCACTCTGTCAGTGCTGCCTGGAGAAAGAGACCAACCCCACCTGGCCACAGCCACCTTTCAGGAGGTTGTAGAGAGTGACAAAGTCACCTCTGAGTCTCCTTTTCTCCAGGCTGAACAACTCCAGCTCCTTCAGTCGTTCCTCACAGGATTTGTGTTCCAAGCCCCTCACCAGCCTCATTGCCCTCCAATGGACACAGATGGGAATGTAGGAAACTTGGAACTCACCAACTTCCACGTGTAGAAATAAGATGGTGATGGGAGAGAGGGATATGGGACATTCAGAACAAACAGTCAAATTAACTTTCACTCTTTTAATCACAGCTTCAGCCAGTTAGTGATGCCTAGCAAACAAGCTGATGCTAGCCCCAAATGAAAACAAACATGAAACATGAGGAGCTTATTGGTCCAACTGCTTGGGTTTTTAAACCCATCTTTGTATTACCACAATTTATCCAATCAGCTCCAACTGTTCCAACCACTCTTTTGTGATGTTTTTTAACCAAAAGAAGGGTTATCCCTCTAAGCAATGCCACCCATCACCCTCCTCCTGCAGCTCACCTGTTGGATGCTCTGTACAGCTGAATTAGTCTCATCTCCAACATTCCCTGTGAATTCACCTTCCTTCTCTGTGTATTCACTGAAGGCAGGGTCCTCAGGCACTTGAGCTTCCTCCTCCTCACCTGACTTCTGTTTTCGTTTCTGGCCACGTTTAGGCGTTTTTATGTGCTGCTTCCCTTCTGGTAGTTCACCCTGTTCCAAGGCTAATTCCGGCTGGAGCAACACATTTCCAAACAAAACATCAAGTCCTTTTGCTTAGTGAGGTTCCAAGTAAGAGACAATCACCTGAAGCTGGTTTACTGTCAGTTCTCAAGCGAAGAAACAAACTTTAGCAAAATCCTGACTCCAGGGATTGAGACCTCACCCTGTAATTACATCCTGCCTGTTATACAACCAAGCAGATCTGCAGCTTGTGGCTGCTTGGACATGTTCCACTGACTCTCAAAAAAAAGCACATTCCTCAGCCATCAGCCCATGCCCAGCTATGTTATGTACCCAAAAAGTGATGTCCCACCTCACCCTGCAGCAGGCCTGGAACTCACCTGAACAATCCCAATTGAAGAGGCATCAATGGTCGTGGTCTCTGGCAGCGGCTCCAAATCATCAATCCTCACTGAAAGAATCTGAACACAAAGAGGTGCCAGCTGCAGGACTGCAGCAGTGCAAACCACTCAAACAGCACAGCATTTCCCCAATAAACCCCGTCACCAAGCAAAAGTGATGTTGTCTAACACTTTACACATAGTATTTAACACAGGGAGTTTAACTGTGGCTTTTTAAAATAACTTTTTGGCATGTCATATTTTCCCTCTTGCTGAAATCCAGCAAAATTTAAATACAGTAAAAGAACATGTCCGTTTTCATATTCTAGACAGAACTTAACCCTCTGGGAAGTGATGGATTCTACAGAAAAAAAAGTGTTTGGAAAAAAAAGTATTATGTTAGCATTTCAATTTATAAACCTATCAACTGTGTCCTACTTCATTATTTTCAGATGAATCTACGTATCTCATCCCATCAAAGAATAGAGGCAAATTACCCTACGGATTTTAGATATGTAGCTGCATTTTAAATCCCCAAATCAATAAACAAAGCATTTTTTTGACTTCCTTCACAGTCATCACGACAAAATAGCAAAGCAGTGCTAATGAAAAATTGGTAGTTAAAAAAATTTTGAAAAGCCTCAAAGGGAACAGCCAAGCCTTAGTCAAACCTAAACAAGAAATGCTGAGGAGAAACATAATATTTAGAACAGAAAAAACCCCATTGGGATCATATAAAACATCCCTCTAATCCAGATTCTTTCCAGTCAGCATTCATCTTTAATACTGAGAATAATTTTGTATCAGCAGATGCTGCCATCACCTCTCTATTCATCACTTCTTTCAGATCACTTCTGAATAGAGAGAACACAATGGGGAAAAAAGAATCCATTATACTCACTAATGGATGGAGACAAAACATGAAAAAACATATATTTAAGCTGGGGCAGAAAAAGAAAAGAGATTTAAATAATCAGAAGAACTTCATTTTTAGGGGCTGAGAATCAGACAGTGAATTGACTGATTCAGTTAAGTCCATGTTTCACAGATAATACTTAAAATCGGGCCCAAAAGAACAGAAAAAAAAAAAAAGAGAGAGGGAAAGGAAGTAATTCCTTTTAAGTCACCAAAGGCCATAAACAGTCTTAAAAAAAAAAAAACTAAAAAAAATTCCACAACGCACCACTCCGACTCCCTCACCTCTGGGTGTTTACGCCTCATGTGTCGACTCATGGAGGCTCTGGTAGAAACCTTTGTCCCACACAGCTGACAGCTCTGGGCTTCCACCTTGTCATGGGTGAGCTGGATGTGCTTCTGCAGCATGTAATCAGTGACATACTTCTTATCACACACTGAACACGTCCACTGTTTTCCTACTGGTGGCAGAGGGAAGGAAGGAAAGCCAATGGATGAGCATCGGATTGCCAACGCCTCAACGAGAGCAACAATTTATGTTTGGCAACAGGATGAGCAACTTAGTTCCAAGACTGGCCAGTCTAAATCAAAATTAAGGAGCAAAATTAAGGTATTTTTGCTGCATAGTGTTTTTCAGAGGGTTTACCTGTATGAATCAACTTGTGAGTCTCCATCGTATTTCTCTCGCTGAACGTCTTGCCACAGAGCTCGCACATGAAATCTTTGATTCCTGCATGAAAAGCGCATTTGGCACCTGTGAAAGCAGCCTGAAGGTATCTGGGACAATTCTGAGTTTTGTATTAGTAGCATTAAAAAAATAAAAATCACAGACAAAAAAAGCCCAGCTTCACCAGCAATTTTTGTCTAAAATCATTCCACTATATCCAGCAGAAAATAAATCCCAGAGAAACTGATGTGGGCAGTAAAATTTTGGTTTGGGAAATCACAACCTAAAACAAACCCAACACTGCAGAGCTACCCAAAACTTGAAACCAACTAAATTTCATTTATTTGTAGAACAAGTGGCCCTGGCCGAGGACAGGACAAAATCTCACTTTTCAAAGAGCAGAACATGCATATTGTATTAGATTTTGTCATACTGTCTGACTGTTCTAGGTAAGAGTTCTCTTGGGAAACATTTAACTGATTCAGGGCAACTTCTGTCCACCTTTGGAGTCCTCACCTGTGTGTCTCTTGTAATGCTTCAGCATGTTGACTTTCTGTGCAAATTTTCGGTGACATTCCTTGCACTCGTATTCCTTAATCCCTTTGTGAAGCTTCATGTGGTGACGAAGGGCATGTTTTGTCTTCATCCCTATGAGACAGAAGGCACAGGACACTTAGTCCATCACTCCCACCTTCAGGGGAGAACTCAGACTCATTTTGTTAACCAACAGCTCTGTTTTATATTTGCTGCGAGTCCACAGTTGCGTATTTTTAATCGTTTATGTAGCAATGCACTTCATCATTATTATTTCAATTCCAGAAAAAAAGCTCTGGAAAACATCTGAGTAATCACTTACAGAGAAACAAAACAGTAGGGACAAGCAAAGATAAAACATCTTTAGAGGTGTCAGACTTACTACTGCCTTTCACTAAAATACCAGCTCAGATTTGTTCAAGTTATAACATGAGAAATTAAAAAAGTCAAGGTGACTTTGACTCTTAAGGCTCTTACAGAGAGAAATTAATCTATTTTTTTAAGCCTGTAAACAGCTTGCATTCACTTCTGTGCTGCAAATCAGGCATTCCTCAACCTGACAGAAACAAATGCTACTAAAATCAGTGTTGTCTTACAGGCCATAAAACCAAACTGTACCAAATTAGGGCAGCTCATTGGACCATAATGCTCCTGATTAATACATTTTCTGCCTCTCAAAAATGCAGGATTTACAGCACTGCCACTATTCCCAGCATGGGAGCTGTTTTAATTCAGATATTCACCTGCTACTCAGTATCACAATGAATGGAAAACAAGGCATCAGACATACCTTTGCCACACTCTGCACACAAGTATTCTCGGATATTATCATGGACTCGCATATGTTCTTTTAACATGTCTTTTCTAGCAAATGATTTGCCACATTGCTCACAAGCATGACTTTTTACACCTTGAAAATAAATTTAAAAGACAACGTAAACAAAAAAAAAATGTTAATGAGTCATGTGCATCTCCTAAAAATTGATTAAAGTGGTGAATTAGAGGGCAACAGCCCACCTATGCTGACAACCACACCTTTCATGGATATTGTAGCCTAAATTAAATTAGAAAACTTTGAAGAGAGAGAAAAGCTGGCTTTTTGTGTGAGGAAAAAAAGATAAAGCCTGAGGTAGGAGAGGACTGAATAGCATGAAATAGTAATGAGCTGTTAAAAATGATTTTGCAATAGCAGGTTTCAGCCTGTGTAATGGTGAGAAGGTGGAATGGGTAAGAATTTGGGGAAGAACAGAATACAGAATTAGGTGAATCCTGCAGACATATTAATTAGGAATTTGGATTGTGCGTCCAGATCAAATCTCTTCATTAATATTACCTGCTTTAGAAAACTGGTTTACTCCAAAAGAATAAATATTATATTTGTCTTATTGTAAAATGAAAAACCTCTAGCAAGAAAAAAAAAAAAAAAAGGCAGGCACTGGCAACAGAAATTTCTCTTTTGTACTGATAAAGAAACACAACATTTTTACCTGTATGTATAAGCTTATGTCTTTCCAGATTTCCTATACTGTTAAAAATCCTTCCACAGATTTCACATGGATGGATGTACCTGAAACCAAAGAGACCAAAAACTATGATTCTTCTCCTAAATCACAGGTGATTCTCACGCATTTCTGTCACTAAGTGTATTCCATTTGCTAATACTAATTACTATAAAAGTTCCTTGAAGCACAAGTTTTTCTAAATGAGCCTTAAGAAACCCCCAAGCTGACTGCAAGCTTGGAGCAGTCCGGCATTGCTATACACTCGATTTTTTCCAAAACATTTATTACAATCATTGATTTATAATAAAAATCATACCATCATTGAACCAATAAAATCGATAAAATAATTTCTACTTTGCAAAGCCCAAACTGGGGGGGCTGTTGACTCATCCATCTGTGTGAAGCCAATCACTAGCGAATCACACACGCATTCCAAGCTTGCCGTAAGCATTTCAACCCGCATTTCACAGTGATTTTGGCACAGCCAAATTCCCTGAGAGCACCCCAGCAGGCAGAACCATTAGAACTCCAGGCAGACAGCCCTTCTCAGCGGAACAAGCCTTACTTCTGCACATTGGGGTCAGGCAGGTTCTCCCTGTGGATGACCATGTGCGCGTGGTACGTGGCCTTCAGGGCGAAGCGCCGGTTGCAGATGCTGCAGCCGTATCCCTTCTCTTTGTGCACGTCCATGATATGTTTCAGGTACTCCTTCCCTCTGCCAAAGGTCAGCTGGGGAACGAACCAATAGTGAATGCAAGGGGGAAAAACATCCTGGGGCTCAGCAATGACCAGGTAACATTGAGCAGAAATAAATATCCTGTGTACCGCTAAAATTCCGTGTGCCGCTGGCTGAAAAACCTGGGACAGCTGGATTTAGGCCTGAAACTCTTTGGACTGCTGCTACAGGACATCAATTCACTTCTCTTCTCTAGCTGGAGATGGTGTCTCCACTTCTGCATGAGAAGAGGACCTCAAGTTGTTCATGCACTGAGGAACAGCCACGTTTAACCTTCACCAGCTCACCTTGAACACCGTGAGCAGTTTTGGTCACCACAGCGTAGGGATGATATTAAACTACTGGAGAACGTCCAAAGGAGGGCTACAAAGATGGTGAAGGGTCTGGAGGGGAAGCCTTGTGAGGAGTCACTGAAGGCACTTGGTCTGCTCAGCCTGCAGGAGGCTGAGGGGAGAGCTCACTGCAGTTACAACTTCCCTGTGAGAGGAAGAGGAGGGGCAGGAACTGATCTCTGATCTGTGGTGACACTGACAGGATCCAAGGGAATGGCCTGAAGCTGTGCCAGGGCAGGTTTAGGTTGGATATTAGAAGAAGGTTCTTCCCCCAGAGGGTGGTTGGGCACCGAACAGGCTCCCAGGTCACTGCAGCAAGACAGAGCTGAAGGAGCGTTTGGACAATGCTCTCAGGCACATGGTGGGATTCTTGTGGCTGCACAGAGCCAGGAGTTGGACTCAGAGAGCCCTGAGGGTCCCGCCCAACTCAGCTTATTCTGTGATTTTTTTAAGAGTGAGGACATCACAGATGGAGAAAATGTGCGCTGGGCTCTAGGGGCACGGCAAGCTCCTGCCTGCACTGTCAGCTTTGGCAGCAGCTCCTGAAAGGTTGGAATTTCCAGGCACGGTAGGGCAGTGACTCTGGCTCAGCTCCTGGAAGTGCTGCAGCTACGACACGTGCTGCACTACCGAGCTCCAGATGTGCACATCCAGATGTGCTCCAGCACATCCATACATGCTCCAGCATGCCAGGGTGAAGTGCCATAATGACATGGTCTCTTGCTCCATTTCTGGAACCGGTCAGGGCATTTCTAACAGCATTGCACAGCTTGGTGAAGATGTACTTTGAGACCAGAAAAAACAGATTTTTTTAAGAGCTCGGAAGAGAGATTTCTCCAAGAGTTGTTTGTATTTGTTCTCCCTATGGCTGATCAGTGTCCCCACCTCCTCACATCAAACCCCAGTTCCCACAGCTGTGCCCTTACACAACTGTTGACTTCACAAACAACTGCAAAAGCACTAAAAAACACCCCCAAAAAAGATTATTCTGATTTGAATGGCCCAACTGCCCTCACTTGGAAGCACACAATTTTATATCGTTTATGTACCCATGAAGTGTCAGGAGGAAAATCAGCCCAGTGAAAGCAAGCACATGATGAAATGCTGTCACACCACACCTTCACATGTTTACTGACACAAACTTAAATTCAGTTGGCACTTAAAACTAGCTCCCAGATAAGAAAACCAAAATGTTATTATCTCCATGTCTTAAAATGAAGAAAAAGTAAGAACCTGCACCATGTTAAGTGTGGGCTCTGATTTCCAGGGGTCAATTCAGTGGCTGAACAACCAAAAATCCCCTGTCCCTGTGTGAGTTTTGCTGTTCTCACTGACTGGTTTTGCAGCACACCTGCCCAGGCACCGTGTGCTCACCCAAGAAGGGCACTGAGTCCTTAAGGATCCCTTTTTTATTTAGAAAACTGCAAAAGCCACACAGTGAGAGGTTTAAAAAGTCTTCCTCTCTCAGCTGACAGCTGCGTGAACCACGTGCCAGCAGCACTTCCAACACCATCCTGATAGCCATGGAGTAGGGCAGGAATAAGCAGTCACACTGAACATAAGCAGCAAGTCTTACTCCTCCAAACTGGGTATCCACTAAAGAACCTTCTGATCTCATGAAAATTAATCAATTTGTGGACTCTATCGATCAGAAATGCTGTAACTATTTTGAGTTACACATAATTAAAAGGTAGCTCGAGATGTGAGTGTTCCTTTATTGATCCTTCCTCCAGTTTTGCTTGTTTTCTTCCTCACAGGAAAAAGTGAACGTATCTGTCTTTCCTTTTTAAAGTGTTCATCATCCCCCTTACTGGACACCACCTCAACTCTTATGGAATAGCCTCAGTTCACAGATTAGAGGTAACAGCACTGCAGAAGACAGCGGACCTGTGAACTGGCCTTCTCTTTGAGAGCCCTTAATGATATTTAAAATTCTGAATGATTTATAGACACCTCCACTCCATCCCCCACCCCAAAACAAGTTAATTTGAAAGTATTTAAAGCTACCTGGCACCTTTTGCAGCTATACTTGTGAGGCTCTGAATCTGCACTTTCATCAGAGTTGTCGTCATTTTCCTCTGACGAGATTCCAATTTTACCAATGAACTCTTCCCTCTGGTGATCATCCATTAGGGCTATGTCCTGTGTAGAGTGGGAAAGAATATTTTGTTTTAATAGATTAAACTTCTTCAAAAAGTAAGGCCTGGCCACCTTTTGCTGCCATGCAGACTGCTTTGCATTAACTGCTGTAATATTATTTATTTAAAATATCCTCCTGCTTTATTCAATCCGGAGTTTCTCTGTCCAGGACCACATAAGGAATATCTTACTAAAACAACTAATTTATCTGCATGTAAAAGGAATTTTAATGTAGAGACTCAGCTGATACAGAATTACATCAATAAAAGCATCTTTATGAGCACCACTGAGTCATACAATTCCCTTCTAATTTCATTTAATTCTGTAATTAATTCAATTTAATTCAGTGTTGGCAAAACAATTTGCCTTCTCTAATTGATTACTAACACAATACCTTAAAATGGACATGAATATGATCTCTCAACACATCCACCCTGAAAAATTTACGTCCACAGATCTCACACGTGTATTTCTTGTCTCCATGTGTTAGAAGGTGTTTGTTCATATTGCTCCTACATGAAAATACCTAAAAGGAAAGGAGAAGGAAGGAAGAATTTTTGGATCCAGCAGGAATACAGTTCTTTGTAATCTACCCAATGGAGAGCACAGAGCACATTTAGTGCCTTTTTTTTATTCATTCTGGCCACAAATATGCAGGAGCTCCTGTTAGCCAGCCAGCCTCGAAACTGCTGGCATGGCAAAATCCAGTGGGATGGCACAGTTCCAAGGAACTGACTGAAACCAGCCATTCATCAGGGGTGGACTTCCCCAAAAAAAGCTGCAGCAGAGTTACATAGGGCAGAACCTGAAACATTTAAACAAGTGTCTTTTGAATCACAAATGTTCCATCTATCTCTAAAAAGATATGGCCACAAAATCTACCTTGGCTGATATGAAACCTATCCAAAGCATCAAAACCAGAGGTCTACACAGCAACTTAGGAGTTCTTGAGTACCTTTTGCACCATGAATAATTAAACACTTATAAAATCACAAGTTAAACCCACACTCCTTGTGATAACAGTGACTTAAGGTCATGAGTGTGGAGCATTCAAATGTTGCCATGCCACGACTACNTTTTGCACCATGAATAATTAAACATTTATAAAATCACAAATTAAACCATGCCACGACTATGCCATGAATTCACTTTCATTCCCCATGGAAGAGGATTCCCAATGCACACAGTCAACTCCAGCTGTTGACAACCAGCCAGAAAAACTCCATTTTAAATAACATCAGCCATAGGATTCCACTGACACACACAGCGGCCATGTGACACTCTACATTGTGCTGCATGTCCTGAGGAAAGTTCAGGCCTGAAATGCACTTTTGCTCTTATCTTTGTGCTAACAGCTCCTGCCATCCATGGCCACAGTGGGCTTGAATAAATAATGGAGTTACAGGTGTTTGAAGAGGCTGACTGGACTCCACACCCTCCCTGAGCTGTTCCAGAGCTCTGCCACTCTCCATGTGAGGAATTTCTTTCCCGTGTTGAGGTGGAACTTTTTGTGTTTTATTTTATGGCCGTTGCTGAGCACCACTGCAAAGTCTGGCACCATCCTCTGACATCCCCTGGAGATAATTTGGATGGATGGATGCCCTCAGTTTTCTCCTCTCTAGACTGAACAAGGCAGAGTCTCTCATGGCACACCTGGCACAAGCTCCTACCTTTCCACACACGGGGCACCCCGAGGGCTCCTTCTTGTAGCGAACCATATTCTCCGTGCTGTGCTCAAAGTCTTCTCTCTTCACACGCCTCACCCCTTAACACAACAGTCCCCATCAAAAAAACAAAACAAGAAATAAACCATGGCTTTCCACTCCAGCCTGCAGGCCTTTTCAGGAGGAGACTGGGAAGAAGAGTGAAACACTGGGCAGGGTTTAATTGCTAACACCCTCGATGCACGGTTTAGTTGCTAACAAAAGGGTGATTTCTAAATTGAAAGCATGTTTTAAGAACACAGAAGCAGTCTGCCAAAGTCATGTGTCATGGGTTACTGATTATTAAACCAACTGTAAAGTGTCTGAAACACTTTTGTCAAAAACATTTTTGTCAACACCAGGAAACTGGCAGATCTAGTAGGCCTTGGCACTCCAATCTGGTATCTGGCCCAGAAATTCACCCTCGCTAAGGAAGAGAGGAGAGGAAGTCTCTAAGGAGAGATGCAGCCATCCAGCATCAGCTGTATTGCTCAGAGAGGGTTTCAGACCTCTTTCTCTGCTACCTTCAGGAGGGCAGAGGGCTCCTGCTCTTCTGTGACAGCTGAAAATGAGACACTGCCAGGGTCAGACAGCCCCTTGTCCTCTGGTTCATGACACAAAACAGATGATCCGGCTGCTTTTTTTAAAAATCACTTTTGGTTTTATCATCTAAGTCACTAACCACATTCTAATACATGTTGAGCAATGTACCAACTTCTTCCAGTCTCTGAGTACCTGTAATAAATATCCTTAGATGCTTGAGATTTTGAACATTAAATTCTCATGATCTCCTTTTCATATATTCTCAAGTGTTTCAAAGATAAAATGCCACTGACACTGTATTTATATAGTAGTCACTCTCAGCTGTATGTGGCAAGTTAACTCTCTGCCTTCAGATTTTCAAGTTACCACACGAATTTGAAAAAAGAACAGGATGCAAACAAAGAAAAATATATAATTAAAATCAGCCAGTCTAAACTGCTGCATAATAAGCCATGCAGCTTTCACATGACTGTTACTAGCTCTGGACCCACTACTGTTATTTTTCATAAATGTCACATTTTGCTGAAATTCGAAACTCTTGACCAGGTAACTGATAAAAAAAAAAGACAAACACCATCCAGAAGAATCTAATGCACACTATCATTTCTTTAACCTGCCCACCTCCAGTGCTGTTCCAAGAGACATTATTAGGTTGATCTGCAGTAAATTTACCTTCCAAGTGCCGCCTCTGATGGTCCAGCATGACATCCTTCCTGTAGAACATCTTATTGCAGATCTCACATGCAAACTTCTTATCCCCGTGCTTTTTCTTGTGTTTTGATAGGTTGCTGTTTGTAGAGAAGAATCTGAAACACATCTCACACTGGAATGTCTTGTCATCTGTAAGCAAGAGAAACCATGCAGCTCTTTACAGCTGAAAACAGGTTTTGTATGTTGGTGAGACAGGTGGCTCTTCTGCTGGACCTGGGTTTTAAACATGTAATCCATCACTGTGCTTTAATTGCCTGGGTGATTCTGGACTGAACGTTATTGTGGGGCCATAAAAGTAACCAGGATGTCACTTTCTGAGCTTAAGATCACAGCATAAATAATATGAGTAATCACAAGGGATGGCTACGAGAGAAAAGGACAGGTTGGTGTGATACTAAGAAAAAAACATTTAGAGACTGCTGCGAGTATAAAGCTGGAGGAAGCTGAAGAAAACTGTAATCCCAGAGAACTGAGAATTACCACTAATACTGGTCCTGTTTCCAATTCCTCTGTTTCAGAGGAGTGAGGTGGAACGTAGGGAAAAAAGTTAAACAGAGATGATGACAAATTATCTGTGGACAAAGGAAACACCAGTGAGGATATTACACAGGTGAGCAGGAGATACTAAAAAAAACATTTCCTATGTGGCTGTGTTGCTCTACAGATTATTGGTTACACTTTTCATATCAAAAAAACTAGGCTGCTTCTTGCGATGATGACAAAAACCTAAATCCCTACTCCCCTTTTGTAGTTTCTCTGCTGAGATGGATTTGGGGACATATTCCAGAATGGAGCAGAGATGCCAGAAGAACAGTTATCCATTCTCACCTGTCCTGCAGTTGTGGAATTCCAGTGCGCTCTCTATCCGAAAGGCCTTTTCACACGTGGTGCACTTGTACCTGTACTCACTGTCCACCTGAGGATCACAGACAGGAAAAGCCAAGTCACATCTGACAGCGAAATTATAAACCTCAAATACCTCTTCTGTTTTCTGTCCTCTCTAACTTTTAGTCCTTCAAGAGGGCATTTAACTACACAGTGGTGCAAAATTCTGGTGCTGTATCATCCTGCCATGTTCCTACATCTGAGCTATAAAAAAACCCCGAAGACCATGCTCCTGTGTGGATATAGCAGTCTCCCTGATATTCCCCATGTCCAATACGGACACAGAATGTTTGAGAAGCAAGATGTGATCTGACTCATCTTCCAGAAGAGGCGCCAGCAACCTGAGAGTTAAGGACCCTGGTGCCAAGCAACAATGGAAATTTTCACAGATAAGGTGCCACTATAGGTGTGTTTAATATTTCTATGGCAGCAGCGTTCAAAGGCACAGTTCACACATTAAAGGAATGGTTAAGTGGGGAGAAATGAAACAGGACAAGCAAACAAGAATGGAACAACCCTATTTAGCAGCATAACTCAAGTCAGATCTAATCTCTGTATCATGCAGGTCCAGCTAATTCCAGCTTGTCTTGCTGGAAGTGATGCCTGAAAGCAATTTTCTGTAAGAAAAGGGCTTGCACACGCTCAAAAGCACTTTTCAAATTTATCAATTATTCCAAGATAAGATGTCAGCACCCCCTCTCTGTCCTTTCTCACTCCCATGGGATACCTGCTCACATGGAGCTGCCCAGCTCACACCTGGAATCTCACTGTGTCTTTCCACACAAACCCTGCACGAGCCTGAGAGCCCCTTCCACTCACTTCATTCCTGCTGTGCTTGTATGAAACGTGCTGCTTCAAGCTCTCCTTCCTGCTGAACAGCTTTGCACATTCCTCACATTTAAACAGTTTGTCACCTGAGGGGATCAATCAAGATGGAAGTAGTCAGTGATTGATAATAACCAACTCCAGGCGAGGCAGGGGAAACCAAAGCACATGCAACTGCAAACAAACAGGCTAGTGATGAAAAATTTAGTAATTCAGAAGATGTGGATTTTAACCATTTCCAGCAATTTTGATTTAGTTCTCCCACCCTTTTCCAGTGATGATTTTTTTCACAGAACCCTTAGAATAGGATCACAGGTGGAAAAACACTCACCTGATATTTACACAGCTATGTTAGCCCTGTGCCTGTGAAGGTGGGGGTGATATTTATGTATATATTTAAAGGCAATAAGAGCTTTGAAAAAAACATCACATCCTTGCCCTCATTTAAAAGATGTACCTAATTCAAATTTTAAATACTTTCAACTTCAGTTTTGCACTATTATCTTCCCGTGCTTTGGTCTGAAAAATTAAAATAGTTTCCTAGAGAAAGTTAAAAGAAAGAAAAAGCAAAATCAGGCTCAGTTTAGGTATCCCAATACCTAAAGCAAGCCCTGCTGTTGACCTCAAAGGTGGAACCAAGACACAAAATCAATGCCCAGGCAAGGGAAAAGCCAACCCACCGTGAGAACGGATGTGCCTGCTGAGGTTGCTGCTGTTCTGGAAGATCTTACTGCAGATGCTGCACTGATAGACCCTCTTGTGCTCCCCCAGCTGCTTTATCAGCTTCCGCCGAATCCCGTGTCTACTGGAGAGAATTAAACTTCTTTTGAGGGACATGGTGTTTTGGTGATGAGCAAACCTACTGGATTAGAGAGAAAGGCAGGGACTGAAAGCTATCCCACAGGTTGCAACAGAGTTCCACCAGCTGGCAAAAGCTAGGGGAGTGTTAAACTCAGCTCCTGGCAGGAGGGAGGGGGCCTGGATGGAGCTTCCCCTGCTCCAAGGTGGCCCCCTGGCCACCCCCTGGAAGCTGCAGATGTCCCTCACTCCAAATCTTCCTCACCCAGAGGCAACGAGGCAAAGAGCAGCAGCAGAGGTTCTCTCTGCAGGCCCCTCAGAGGAACAGAAAGGATCTGTTCTGCTCTGAAAACATCAGCACTGTCTCAGCTTAGGAAGCTTGGCAGCCCCCAGGTAAACAGCGTATTTGGGCAGAGGGCAGCAGGGTGCCAAGCAGCACTGTGCCATTCCCCAGCACGACCACCTGCTGAAACGCCTTTTTTGATGGCTCTGTGTCTGCTAAGGACTTCAATATATACCATTACTAGCTAATTCATAAAAATTGAGTGCTCTATTATGCCAAAAAAAATTCAAAAGGCCAATTTTACCACGACAAAAAGATAAAAGAATCTGAATTAATCATGTGATACTTAAGAGTCTCCCTGAGGTTCTGTTATACTGAAGTTTTACCCTCCTACTGCTCCAAATCTAGGGTATCACATGCAAAATCAACATGAAATCATTCATGAGCTAAGATGACAAGCAGGACTGAATAATAATGATTAACATATTCTGAAAGAAAAAAATCTCTTTGCTGTCTTATCACTAACATTCAATGGGAGTAAATTTCACCTTGCAGCTGCAGGAGGCTTTTGGAAACACACTGAATAAAAGCAGTAGCACGACGAGAAAAGGAATTTTCGTTTTTGTTATGTTCCAAAATCCTACCAGTGTACAAGTGGCACTCAAAATCACCTCCTGACGCAGCAGCAGCATCACACAATTTTATGCTGATACAAATGACCATCTGTGGGGCCAGAAGCTGAGCAGAGCTGTTGCATGCTACATCATCTTAGCTACAACTAAGAGGAAATTCTGCATCCCAGAACACTTACTTTGTCACTGAGCTGATGCTGTTTGTGGTGCTGGGCATCTTTCCTAAAACCAGATCCATAATCCTCTCTTCTGGAGCTAAAGGCAGGGCCACCTCCTCTGGAGGGACCTCGGTGACAGCGTCAGCCACACGCTCCACTGCACACACACACCAAAGAAATAAATACAGCAGTAATGTGGACAGCTGGAAGTAAAACCTCAAATGCAGAATTTGCAATAAGATGTGACACTGGACAAGTCAACTGTCCACAAACACATTCAAAGAATCACAGAACAGTGTGGGTTGTGCCTCTTAGAAATCTAATCCAACCCCCTGCCACAGGCAAGGACATCTCATCTTTTTCTAACTGCTGACCTTTCCAAGCTATTACTGAAGGGTCAGTTGACCAAGCATCCTGAAATTTCTTATTACAACATCCCTTCAAGGAAGGTAAAGCCCTTTCTAAACTAAACTCCAGGTAGAGAGAGAAAGATTTGTCCTCTTGAGAGGAAGGATGCTTCCCCTGCTGTTCCTTCTTGCAGTTCTCATAACCACCACCCTGAGTTTCTCTGGGGCTCGCCACAAACCACCACAGAAGAATGCAGGTGTAGGTGCTGCCTTCAAGGCTCTCAGAAATAACTAACAAATCTTGTAAACTGGCAGCTTTAGTGATCCAACTAAAAACCTCCATCTTGTTTCTGCTGCTTTTTAGGCCTTTCTGCAAAGGCATCATCACTGATGTATAAGCAGAAATATTCCCTAGCATTTTCTAGATTTCAGTTTTACCTGCAGAATCTTTCTCTTCATCAATGACAAGAGGTGTTTCTACTTTTGCTGTCTTGGCTTTTCTTCCCCTCCTGGCCTTTCTCCTCGAGTCTGTGCTGGCACTGGCTGCATCACTTGCCACTGGTTCATCTGCTGGCACAGCCTCTGCTTTCTCAGCATCATTTTGGCTGCTTGGGGGGGCACCTTTGGCTTGTTCCAGGTGACTCAGCAAGTGCTCTGGGTGGATAGGGAAGAAGAGGAGAGTAAGGATGAAATTATCCTTTAAGTACTCAAATGGAACTAGCTGAAAAGCCCATCTATCAGGTACATTTCACTTTGCAGAGGCTTACTTCAAATTATTTCAAAAGCAGTCACAATATCGTCACAAATCAAAGCCTACAGTTTATTAAACAGTCACAAGAACTGAATTTTTAAGGAGATTTGCTGATATCACAGTAAAAAGTTCGTGTTTCTAATAATGGGTAGGTTTTTCCAAATGCCCAAGTTATTTACTGACCTAAGTGCCCTTTTCAAAAATGATTCATCAAATGGCCAAAGCTTCTAAATAATTTTAAGTTCTTCTGAAAACTGCATAAAATAGCTGATAATGAAATACAGAAAAGAAAATATGTACTTCATTAGCCTTACTAAATCTGCCATAAATACCAGATGGACAATATCACAAAATATAACCTGGCATCACTGACCTTGACACTGCTCATGCAGCTCCCTATCCTTATTTTCCTGACAGTCACATCATCTTCTAGATCACAGTTTTATTCCTTCTAGATTCAACATTACAGTTGTTTGTCCAGAGACTGAACACTGCCATGGTCAAAACATTCAAAATATCCCTCTTCTACTTTCCCTACTGCTCATTTCCTTAAAGGAGCACAAAATTGGAAACTTTTATCTCACTGCACCATGGATGGTGCGTGGCTTCACAGCCACAGAAGAGCAGAATTCTGCTGATGATTCTCAGGGCTCTCCCACGAATTTCTAGCACTTCCTACCTGTCAGCAGCTGGGGCTCTTGGAAAGCAGATGAACACACTTTACACGTCCACTGGTTGGGCTTTGCTTCTGCTGTTCCACTGCCTTCTGGAGTGTTCACTAAATCACAACAAGAAATACTGAAAAGCTTTGAAAATGGGAAGGTGGTAAACCCCTGGAGCTTTGTTTATCTTGCAGTAACTCCCTGAGTATCACAAGGTACAATTTAAGCAGCAAGAAGCCCCTGGGGGATGATTTCAGGATTTTCCAAACATGAAGAGTTGAACTACCAGAAGATATAAATGATGCCATGAGAGAGTATCAGAGCCCTTGTAAAATCCTGAGGGTTCCTTTATCACTTTCTAAAGAACTGTCTTCATAAAAGGCATGACATAAAGCAGTTTTTAGCGCCTTTAAAACCAGAGTTACCAGTCTTCTTCTAGGTCAGCTGAAGACAGAGGCAGGAGGAACCTCCTTGCTCTCTGTGAAGGGCATTGCAGAGTAAGAACATTTGGATTAATGGAAGTAAGGGTGAGGACAATGAAAACCCAGGTTTGAGCAGTTTCATTAATTAGATGTGCAATGAAATCACCATACTAAAACTTCAATTAACACATCAACTCAAGAAAGGTGAAGAAAGTGAAGAAATTAGCACAAAAATGAAACTGGAATAAAAAAAACAAAATAGGAAGAGTTACTCTGTTCACAATCCTTTGCATTTCAGTCCTTAGATGATATATTTGAATTTGTCAAGAAGATCTGATAAATCTGGACTGATTCAGAGATTTTTTTCTGGCACACAAAAAGCTGAATATCCCACAAGACTCCCATGTAGAGTCTCGTCTCTACAAGACCCCTCCTGCAGAGGAGGAGGATGACACTGAAGTCAGTGAATGGCAGCACAGGGAATTTGAATTGTGCCTCAGTTTTTGCTACAGATTTCCTGGATGGTCATTACATGTCAGCTCATCTCTCTCTGCCTCAGCACCCCATCTGCAGAGGGACAGTGAAGTTCTTCCTTCTTTCGAGTGTTGGCTTTTAAACCAAAATAAAGGATTCTCTGAAGCAGAGCTTGTTCCCTGCTACAAGACACACTCAACACTCTGCATTACAGAGGTGTGATCTCATCCATGCCGTAATAAATTAATTAATAAGAAATGACTTGGCAATACAGCAACAAAAATTCCTTCTTCACAGGCTACATAAAGAACTTCTTGAGGCTCTGTCCAGGAGAACGAAACCAGCAAACTAAGATGCTGTGTAAGTTAATTGTGCCTGACTCTGCACTTCCCTTTCTCCTTAGGTGCTCCTTGCACTGGTTTGTCAGGAAGAGCCAGGTCCTTTTTAAATTCCCACCTCCTCAGGCTTCCAGGGCAGCTGCAGGGCAACCTGGCTGACTTGGAACCACAGATCTGACAGCTGGCAGCTGCTTGGTATGACTTGAGGCAAACAGAATCAAAAGAAGAAAATTTTGTTTTGAAAGCACCAAAACACTGCATCAGTGGGAACACCTCAGGGTTCCCAAAGTACAAGAGGCAGCATTTTGCTTCTACTGAAGTTGGACTTTCAGGCAGTAGGGTGAAGGATGTAGGAGGGGCTGTTCCAATTCTTCTTTTTACCTCTGGAAAAATCAATAATGCCAAACTGAAAGACAACTCCCCAGTCAGCTTCACAGTTTAGCTGTGACATACCCAAGCTGACAAAGGGAGCCTCTGATCAATTGCTCTGTACACGTCTGCAACAACTCCCCTCCTTTCCTCCTGGCTACTTTCACTATTAATAAGTAAAGTTTGGGAAATTAACCTCTCAAAGAGCAGACCTAGAATGGTTTTCTTTTGATCTTGTGTACTCCGAGTGTACTTTTTGAAATTTGTGTTAAGTGGGTTCTTGATTTCACTGTTTCACTTAGCAGAGAGTGGGTAGGGGGAGCACTGCTTCATAATGAATCCTTGGGACAGAGTTCCTATGCCAGTACCAGGTATTTCCTCAGAAACAGGTTCTTTTCCAAGAGGACATGTATTGCTTCTAAGTTCACTTCAATTTGAGTTTCTGTAATTTAGATCTGAGCTCTAATAGTGGCATATACTGTGGTATAATGGTAATTTGGGGATGGCCAGTGTTCTTGTCACTTCCAAACATTAGAAATGTTTTCTTCTAGAACTTGCCCTGATCATTTGAATTACTGCATTTTGCACAGGCAGAATGAAGATTTTCATGGGGATTGCCCCCATCCCATCACTAACCACCTCCAAAGTCAGGAGCACTTGTGGTTTTCATGAAAATAATCTGCCTAAAAGTTTATTGGCCCCTCTGTCACTTTTTAACCTGCGTACGTACTTTAAGCACTGTGCCCACAAAAATGAAAAGAAAAATTCAGGCTTTCAAATCTCCTCTAAATTAGTATTTGCCAGAAGTTATATATCCATAATACATGTGTAGGAGTGTTAGACCTAACAGCTCTGCAGACCTGTATCTGTCCCCTATCTCCCTTAAGAGCACTGTAATTTTGCATACCTGCTGAATCGGCTGCTAGAATGCTGGATTTCTTGGTTTTTTTATGGGGTAAGACAGCAGATGAAGGTTTTGAAGAGACTTTATTATTCCCCTCTTTATCAGATTCCATCGCTCCCAAGGACGTATCTGTGAAGAGGAAAAAGAGTTCATCTTCTTTACTGTCCAGGCCCTTTGACTCTTGCTCTGCGCTGAGGGCAGTAACCATAGTGAGAGAGTTTTATTCTGTGACAGGCCTGCAAATAACATTCTCATGTGAAATTTTAACCAGGGCATTCTTATACCTGAATCTCACCCACTGTGCCTTGAACACTCTGGAGTGTACCGTGAAGTGCTGAACAGAGAGAGCAGGGCATACTTCAACAGGATTTTTAAACACCCATAACCCCACACAAATACATGAACAGGTTAAACTGAAGAGGGAAAAGATGAAACCTCTCAGTTAATACCACCTGGACACATCCCAGAGTTCAGAAATGTGTCAACTGCATTGATTCAGCTGTAGCACTTGAGACTCTGCTTAGGATCAAGGACAGCCATAAAGCTGACACTGGTGGCAATGGCCTCTCCCCAAATCTGTCACCCCAAATTATACCCAGCAGAGCAGTAATAACATCCAGGGAGTACTCCCAGCTCAAGCTCAGGAAGAAAACGCCCTTGCAATGCTAAAGGATCTTGCCTCTCAGCTGTACAAATGGAAAAGTAGGAGAAAACAAAGGGGAAAGCACTGAGACTTGTGGCAATTCTAATTCAGGTTCTAAAATATCTGCTGCCTTCCTTTCCAATGCAGGGTGGATGTTACTCTAGTGGGTCCCATGTGAGGCTGAAGACAAATCTAGTTTTTTAGAACCATGTAACAGTTCTGTGCAAAAGCAAACCACTTTCACCGCAACTGAAGAATGGCTCCTTTAGCAAATCTGCATACAGATTTTTCTGATAACTGAGCTCCTTTGCTGTTCCACCCAGAAACGCTTTTGATACAACCACCAAATCTTTAATTAAGGACTATTTATCCAGTTTGTCCACTCTGGAGAGGCTGAACCATTAACCAAGCCACCTGTTTTAAAAAACCTGGCTGTATCATGGTGAAGAATTTATGCTTTCCTCTTACAGGGCCCCCACGCGTGCAGGCTGGCCTGACTCTGCAGGATAAGTGCCTACTGGATAAACAGCACTGTCAACTCCAACAGCCAGGGACTATCAGTCCCTGCCAGCACTGGGCCCTTAGGAAGGAAGAAAGGCCCCCACACATACCATTGGCAACACTAGTGACCTGCTTCAGCACTGGCTTTTCCATTTTTTTGGCGTAAAAAGCTGCATACCACACTCGCAGCTCAGTTCCCGGGGGGATGTCCTGGCAGGTGGTGAAGTAAATGTCATTGTCATGCTGGAAGGCAGTTAAGTTTTGATGCTCATACTCAGTGGCTGGGCGCACCATCATCATCCAGTTGCAATCATCTTCGTTTGTGGTGTCAAAATACACCAGGGGCCCTTCCTTCTGGAACACCTGCCAAGCAAAATGTGCAAGGAATCAAACCCCTGAGAAGCGATACAAAGGTAAGGAAAGGAAAAATCGTTTTCTGCTTTTGCAGCGGTTTCTTTTCAATGGACATCAGGGTTGAAGCAAGCCTCAAGTCTTGCATCAGGCATCTTTCACTTAGTCACACCTTCAGATGAGACAGACAGCCAGGAGCAAGCTGGGAACAAACTGAACAAAATCATCCCAAGAATTCTTGCTATAGCCATCAGTTTCCCAAAAAACTGCTGCATACATGAGTGGAAGGGCATCCAAACAGCCATCAGCCCAAGGCACATTTCTAAATCTTTACTTCTGAGCTAGGTATTAGGGGAAAGTAAGACTGAAATCCATTCTTCATGTAGCATTTTTCTTACCAAAACTTGTCAAGAGAGGAATAAAACAAACGCAAAACAGAAAAAAGCTCCACTTATTCTGCATGTTCCATAAACCTAATTTGTATGTGGCTCATTAGGCAAATTCAATCAAATTGAAGAGACTCGTTAGAAGAACTGAGCTTCTAGTTTGGTTTTTTTCTGTTCCTTGCCCAGAGAATGCTTGTTTAGCTCATCTCTTACAAGGCCCACCTAAAAGATGTTCCAAATATTCCCCCTTCACATATCTTTGTTTCCATGGTGTTAGACAGCATTAATTCATCACAGGTAAAATGGACTCCTTGCTATTTATTGCTTTACAAATTCTGTGTCTTACCTTCAGGGGAAAAACTGATTCTTTCTCCTGCTTGAGAACTCTCTTGGATTCAAAGGGGCCAAACTGGGTACGCTTCACCAGCTGAGTCAGAGCAAACACTCCCTCAGTCCCATCCTCCAGTTGTCTTATCTCCAAATTAGAAGGCAGAGATGATCTAAAAATTTAAGAGAGAATTGAGGAAAAAAAAAAAATACATCACAGAACTGGGTAGGTTGGAAAAGACTTCTGAGATCATCAAGTTCAACCTCTGGCTGAACACCACCTGGTCCAGTAACAGCAATGCACTGCAGGAACCCATGGAAGAAAGAAGTCAGCATTAAACACAAGTTTTTCTGTGCTCCCAGCCTCTCTCTTGTCTCTTCTGAGAAGAGCTACATGCAGTAAATACTGTTACTACACATAATACACAAAGAGCATCTTCCCAAAAATTCATGTGACTGGCCCCACTGGATGGGTTTTACAGACAAATCCAATTCTGTTTTTTCAGGTCTGTGCTAACAGATGAAAAGCTAAAAATAATCAGACAGGAGGCTACGGACTACCCTGTAGAGGTTGACACTGGCAGAACTCCTTTACTGCCTAGATAAAGAGAAATACAAAAAGATTGCAATCATGTTTATAAACAAATGAATTGAAGAAAAATACTTTTAGTTTGAAACATAGAATAAGCAGCATTACAGACAGAGAAGTTCAGACGTTTCTCATCACTTCTTCTCTAACCATAAAGCATCCATTTTATCTTTTCATTAAGACAGAGGGAACAATAAACATGGTTAGCAAGTAGACTGTTTTTAAAAGACTCATATCCAGTTTGTGGTTAAACTTGCCCTCAGCCTCAGATAACTCACTTTCAGTTACTGTTCCCCAGATGTAAAGGCTGCAATTAAATTTCTTCTTTCCTTTTCTTATCTTACCTGACTTCAGCTGGAAACTCTTCAGGAAAATAAATACATTTATCTATAAAACAGTCAGTTCTAAATTCTGCTTTCAAGTCTACGGTCCAGCAGCCCACACTTTCACTAGGGAAAACTTAGCATTTGCATGTCAAAAGGAGATTGAAAACCAGCGCATGCACCATATTTGCAAACATTCCCAGCTGGAACATCTGGACATTAAAGTGCAAGTTAAAAAAGAGAAAAAAGGTAGGAAATAGTAGTTTTTCACTGAATGTGTGTAGTACAGGCTAGAGCTTACTGCACATTTTTCGTATATAGTAAAAGCACCTCCCTCACCAGCTTCTATTATTCCAAGGGGTATTTTTTAAATTCCCCTCAAGCCCCTGTAGTGTCAGGGCTGTTGACCATTAACAGCTGCTGGAGAGGATCATCCAGGGCAGTTTCCAGGCAGAGGAAGGCAGTGCCGGGCAGGAACTGCAGGGAAATTCCTCTTCTGGGAAGGCTCAGAAAAGCAGGGACAGCTCCTGCTCAGGTGCAGCCGCTGTACTCGGTGGGACACCGGGAGCATCCTGCCCTGGCCGAGGGGTGGTGGCACCCACGTGGCACATCCAGCACCTCAGTATTTGTCACAAAATCATGCTGGGAATACACAGCACGGCCTACACAGCCAGGATGTGCCAGACATGCTGCCCACGTGCCTGTTTTCTGCCTGTGACTTCCCAGGAAGAAATATGGAAGCCCTGCACACATTATATAACACACGAAGCCATGTGAACCCCTCCCTTTTTGGATCTGTACTACACCTTCACAATGCCTGGTTCTTTGCCTTAGTCTTACATTCTACACCTTAATATGAATTTTGCTGACAGTGCCTGATTGTCTTTCCCTGTAAAAATCACTACTCAGTGTTGTTTTCTCCTAACTAAATGGAGTCTATTTGTTTCTTTTGGCAAACACGAGTGTTTCTGCTGCGCTGTCGCAGATTTGCTGACAGAACTATTAGCCCTAATAGTTTGCAAAGACCCACAATAATGAGAACAACTTGTTTTGCTTCTAAGTGGAGGAATGACAGAGTTCATACACATGAATGAGAAATCCTCACACACTTCTCCGAAATGAATCCAGTGTATCTAAGGGGGATAAACGTGGCAGGTACTCAACCACGACAGAAGTCATCACCCCATCTGGCACCACCTGACTTCTTGCCAGAAACCTCAGTGAAGAAACCCAGTCCTGATGAGCAGCAAGTTATTTTTTTTGGCTTCAATTCAGTGCAGCACTTAAGTGTGTGCATCAATTTTTCTATTTAATCAAGGCCATGTGCTTTCCATGGATTTCTGTCATCCTCTGGGACTTCAGTTTCCAGCTGTCAGCGTGACATCCACTGAACAGCAAATATGCTTTAAAGGACTAACATGGGCGTTGGGTTAGTCAGGATTAACACAAACATTTCTTACCTTGCTCTGCTCAACACAAAGGAGTCTTTGACTGTCACCACTGGGCCCAGCTCAGGACACTCTGAATCATGGTACTGCCCACAGTCCTCGCACCCTGCAAGGAACCAGACAGAAAAGGTCGGTGAGGAAAACACTTTTGTAAGACAGCTTCCTCCCTCTTTCAAGAGAAACCAGGAAAAATACGTAAGTAGAGAAGCAGATGTTTATTTATATTGCTTAAAAGAACATGAATAATTGAACACCGAGATGACAGCTGGCACCTGCATAGGTGAGATAACACACACTGTGATCAGTAGCATCAGGAGACAATTGTTTAAATTCTCTCTCAAAGGAAAATAAATGCCTTACACTTACAGTAAATATTCTGCTTAGAGATGGCATTATTCTTCAGATGAAGTGCTGCAACACGTAGCAGCTAAGGAAAACCACATCCCTGCCTTCCCCAGGAGCTGGGCTGTTTTGAACAGCTTGGGCAGCGTGGCGCTTCCAGTGACGGGGGGCACAAACCCAGAACCACCAGCAGAACTGGCACAGGGCTCAGCAGGGCACCAGCATGGCCTGGGAGCCCAGCTCTGCCCCGCCACACACACTTCTCACCCACAGGGCAGGACAGATACCTCCAAGGCACCTCCTGGTGCCCTTCCAGACAAGCCAGCTGGCTGCACCACACACTCTGGCCGCCTCATTCACTGTCAGCTTAGCTAAATTAACTTTTAGTTGAAGTGGCTGTAAATTACCCAGAACTGAGTGGCTCCTAAGAAGCAATTTTCAGACGAGGATAATTTGAGGCTTTCTAAAATAAGCTAACTTAACAGGATTCCAAATGCTTATACAGTGCTTCACCGTGAAAAAAATAGCTGTCAAACTGCCCTGCCTGGTCAGCTGCTGACACAGCTTCAGGAGAGATCATCACATGGGGTTATATTGCTGTGGTGCCTTTTGCATCTGAGCTCCACGCTTACAAGGGCAAGTCAGAAAACCTCAGAAAAGGTGGAAAGTAGAGGGTCATTACACTTTTTTTGGGAAGACATGACAAAAGCCAAGTCATTCCAAGGTATATTCCCTCTGGCAAAGCTACTCTGTGCCCCTAACTGGAAGTTTCTCCCTCCCAGGTATTTGTCAGGGTGAAAAAAAGAACTTCTGAAACACAGGATTCCAAACTGCTTCACATTTCTTCTGGCGACAAAACCAGCTTAGCAGTGAAAAAATACCTATCTTTGACAAACAGCATTTCTAGCTGATGCAAACCCCAAGCCTGCTCACTGCCTCCTGTCGAGCTCTTTGTGCTTCTTACTGGTGAGCCAAGGAATGAAACAACCAGCTCTTCACATTATTTTTCAGCAGAAGGAAATATTTTCCAGGAAGGAGAAGTTTCCCAGCCTGGCTTGCTGTACAGCACCACAGAGTCATTATACCTGAGGAAAGGATCCATGGGCAAATGCTACTCACAGAGCACCAGCACCAACACTCAGCCTACAGCTGTCCTGTTCACAGTTCCACCATTCATTCCCCTGCTCCAGGTGTGCCTGTAGCCCAGGCTGCCTTTAATATTACTGAAATAATCGGGGCTAAAAGCAGATTTCCCGAACCAGAGAGGGCGGAGGAGGCACAGAGGAATGTGTAAACCTGACTGCTGAAAAGAAATGGACTGTCATCCACCAAGGGTTGTCATAAGCAAGGCGACAGGAAGGAATAGCCTGAGTAACAGCTTCTCTAACAGGCTTTGCTGTCCAAAGAAAAAAGCACCTTGTCATTTTCCTTATCTCCCCACTGCATCAGGGCACTCCTCACTTCTGCCAAGATTCTGAAAGGCGCAGGCAGCACTGCCCACAGGCAGGAATAAGCCACACATCTCTCTCACTCCTTTGCAGAGGAATGACCAAAGCCAGGGGAACATGACAATGACATTGTGTGGCACAGCTCAATATCCAGGGGATGCCCTACAGCAGCCATTCCCCAAAGCTGTTACACTCATCATGTATGACACTTTCAAGAGATTACAGCCACAGGAGAAACACAAAAGCAAGCATGGGAATAATCATAAAATACCCCAGGGAGGCTATATTCACACACTTAATTAAAAAAACATTCCAAAATTCTCTTGTCTATGAAATACATGTTCAAGGATGCTTATTATTGGGAGTGCACAGCATCATTTATAGTAACTCACTTTTTCGGAACATAAGCAGTCCCCATATCCCGTGGGAAAAACTAATTGCAGAGTGCACAAGAAAAAACTCGAGAGACTCAGTGGCCACAGCCCCCACTGGAAGGGAGAAAATCATGCTGTGTGACACCTTCTGTCTAATTAGGAATGGCATCACATCCTTATTCTTTTTGCTGTCCACCAGAATCTTTTTATGAAGGGGAAGGTAAGGTAACCACAACTGGTATCTCAGTAAAAATGTAGGCAACACTATGTTTGAAAGAATCTGGTGGAGGGAGAAAATTGAACTTTCTGATAGCTGCCATAAATGCAGCAGTGGAACCACCAGAGGTAAAATTCTGCGGATCCAAAAACCATGCACACCATTCTGACTGGATCCACAATATCTGGGCCCTCTCTGCTCCCACCAGGATTCTACAGCCCTTAACTCCTTTCCACCGTGACACCAGCTCCTGCACGTCCAGGCTGGTGTCAGAGGAGAGGATCCATGAGACCCAAGCCAAGCTCCAGCGCGCGTGGGACACTGCCCAGCCTGGGTTCCATGCTGCAGCCTTTCCTCACCCAGCACCACCCCGGGAGCCCAGCTCCCAGCCACAGAGGCCAGGCTTACACAGAGGGCACAGCAAGAAGCACAGGCAGTGAATGATGCCACGAGTGACACCTGCCAGGGCAGTTGGTGCATCTCAGACTGCGCTTGTTCTGACAGAATTATGGGTCTGCCCGATCCTGCTGTGGAGGTGCAGATCGCCAGGTCAGGCCAGAGGCCGCAGTTATCCCCAGACGCCCCTGGCTGCTGGAGCTGGTTGTATAAACAAAGGGCTTACACGAGTGTTAGACCTTCAATCTCACTCACTTCAGCCATGAAAAAGCTGTTAACTCACATTCAGAGGTTTCATTGTGTGTTTGCCAACAGCGTCAGAATGTGTACGCTTAAATTACACAACCTCCTCTCTATTCATCCATTAGCTGTGTGAGCCTCCTTAACATAAAGCAATTTTTCTAAATAAAATCTTAAGTCTGGTTTAGTCTTTAATTTACAAGTCACACACGGTGAGAGATTCTTTTCCTAATACTTACAAATAAACATAATCTCCTCACTGCCATCTTCAGCCATTTTTTTAAACCTGCCAAAATACAAAAGACGAGGTTAGTTCTGAATTGACTTTTACTTTCCCTATCATCTAAACGTCCCTCTGTGAAGTAATGATGTTGACTGACCCCGAGCCCACCCAAACACGTTAATGTCCCTGCAGGAGTATCAATGGAGAATTAAAGAAATTAAAGTCGTTGAAAAGCCCCCCAGACTGCTGTATCATTACATGTGTTGCAGACATCACTGCCAAGGAAGTCTCAATGTTCTCAGGCATTTCTCTGTGAGGAAATGCTGTCTCCTGCTGCTCCCCGTCTCTGACAAACTTCCAGCCACTCCTGCATCCCCTGCTAAAAAGCTCCTATGGAGCTTCAGGGCGGGAGGATAATCCAGGTCAGCGGCAACCACTGCAGGAACAAGGCCCAGTGCAACATTTTATTGAACCGTAGCTTAAAAAAAGTACCTCTGAAAAGCAGATTACTTATTTTATAAACACAGTAATCTTAAAACCCTAAAAATTACAGATACAGTCACAGATCTCTTCCAGAGGCAAAGATATATTGTGGTGCTGAGCACCAGAAAACCTGGGGAAATAAAATCCGGCCTCTGTCACTGGCCTTCCCCGAAATGGTAACTGACCAAGTTGATTTCACAGTTAAATAAGGTTAATCCATATTCACCTCATTCGCGTCAGTCTAGAGTAAAAACTTGCATGAACATTATTTCCCCATAACAATTAAATTATGTTTGCAAAAAGTCAGATTTTGTATGGCTAAACCCACAACATGAGCAGGACCTAGAAGAGTGTTTTCCCCTTTTCTACCCAAAAACTCTCCTCCTCAAATAAGCCATTTTCCCAATGCCCCAGAAGAGAGGCAAAGCAACACAAAGATCATGACCCAAGTCAGAGAGGTGAGGCTACTAAACATCAAGTGTATTGGTCAAGAAGAGGACAGGAAGGAGTAAGAGCCTGAATCTGTGAGAGGGGAGAGGAAACACGACACACCAAACTCACAGAGCTCTGTTTGAAAATAGATGAAGCATTTGCTACTACAGCAACAAAAGCCAAGCCAGAAATGTGGGAGCACAGCCACTTCTCGGGATCAGGACTCTGCCCCCCCCAACTCCATCTGGCAGCAGCAGGATCCCTCCCTACCCCTCCCTGCTCTACGGGGCAAACACTCCCCACCCGTGGCACAAGCTGGGCCTTTCTTGGCTGCAGCTTTTGGGGACTAAGCTCAAATAACAGAATAAAACATTCATACAAAAGCCTACACAGCAATTCAGGAAATTTCCCCAGAAGCTCTTATCCTGAAAGCAAGGTGAAGGATCCAACAGGTATTACGGGGAGTCCAAGCACAACGCCGCAAAACAAGCGGCGCTGACGTCAAAAACGGTTTGCTTTGCTTTGCTTTTCAACCAACACTTTCTCTGGATGCTTTGCGCCATTTCAAGAGGGGTATGCCCAGCTGTTTCTAGATAGTTTGTGTCCTGACAAGACTTTAATCCTAAATGCGGCAGAATTAACAAAATAACGGCCTTGGCCAATGATTCAGGGGCGCAGTGCAGCCACGCCAGCAAAGGCATTCCCCCTCCAGGACGCTGCTGTGCGCATCCCTGGGGACAAGTGACACTCCAGGAGCAGCAGCAGCTCCGTCTCCTTCCAGGGGCCGCCAGATGAGAACACCATCGAAGGGGCGCAGAAATCGCCGGCGCTGTTCAAGGTGATGGGGAGCGAGCGTGAAGGGCCCTCACAGGTGCCTCGGGCAGCCTCGGCGATCTGTGTTAGCGCAGCCCCCGTCTCTGCAGCAAGGACTTCTCCCCGTCTCTGCAGCAAGGATTTCTCCTCGTCCGCACGTCCCATCCTCACCCCTCGCCCCCAAAGAGACGCCGGCTCCTGCTCTGCAATTCTGGATTTACACGCTCCTCACCCATGCTCTGTAACGTCCCTCCTCCCTGATCTCAGCTGTATTTCCCAGGAGTTTTTCCGTAATAAACCACACGATGCCACCCGCTGCAGCTGGTAAACAGAGTCACGATGTGCCACTCACATGACGGCACTGAAGACAGCCTTCAGAATTGTTTTTGCCCTCATCTGCCGTTGCTATGGGCCACGTCTGATTTTTTTTTTTCTTCTTCTTCTTTTCGAACATTTGTAACAGAAAAATACTCCATGAAGTCACTCATCCCACTGCTCCTAATTCTGTTCTTGTCTTGCAGGGCTAATCAAAGCTTCTGGGAGTTTCAGGTATTTTTTACGTAAAACAGAGAGCAACCATTAGCAGTCAATAATCAGGAGAAAAGCCACACAGAGGGAATTAGACCGGGTACAAAGCCTAACTCTGATGGCAGTAAAAGAGTATAAAACCACACTTTTTGGCTTGTATAATTAGATGAGTAATTTTATGCCCGGGAGTAGAGCCATACAGCTATGCACAAAAATTCCAGCTGCAACACAGGCCCCTAAGCATATCTGGAACTTGAGGGAACCCAAATGAAGACACCGAGGGGCTGCAGCATCCCAGGTACCTGCTTGCAGCCCATGATGTGCAAAGATACAGTCAATTTTTATACTGAGCTATAAAAATTTAAGAACGGATGTAAAATCACACTTTCCCCTTATAAACTACTGAAGAAAGAAATCAGGCTCAAGTGCTAAGCTAAGCCATTTTGATCTTGCTAACAGATTTTATTTTAAAAAAGTAGGTCAGAAAAAATTAATGGAACGTCTGAAAATCTGTGTTTGAACTTAATAATCAACACGGCAGAATTAAAGTTACCCTTTGTTCAGTCTGAGAATGAGCTTCTATGAGTGTGACTAACTTGGGAACACACGCAGATGGGTGTTGCACATACGTATGTGGAGTGATGCTCATAAAAACGCAGTTTTCCTTACGGTGTAGTAAAACTTACTCATGCTACCGGCTCAAAGGAATTGCAGAGCAAACGCCAGTTAGGCCTTGTATTTCTTAAAAAAAAAAAAAAGGTCAATTCTATCAATTATTGTTGAGGAGGGAGCCGATTTCTGGGCCAGTCAGGGGGGCACGGAGCAACACAGCAGCCGGCGGGGTCTGCGCCACCTGCCCTGCCCGGCTCTTCCCGCGACCGTGCGAACAAACTACCCGCGAAGTTTCGCGGCCCCGCGCAGAAAACGAGCTGCAGAAAATGCCACGGGCGACCGCGGCTCTCCTCCTTTTGTCTCCTCGGGCGCGCACCGCACCCTCCCTGCCGCAGGGCA
>WBMY01018356.1:103491-125982 GCA_013397315.1 Donacobius atricapilla | reverse complement strand
CGGATAAAATGAAATATCCCTGGATAAAATAAAAATATCCCTGAGTAAAATAAAATAAAATAAAATATTCCCAGATAAAATATCCTTGGATAAAATAAAATAAAATATTCCCAGATAAAATATCCCTGGAATTGCTACATTTGCCACTGCCCTCACTCAGCTCCAAGCTGCTTCTCTTCACTTGTTAGTGCCATAAAATCCTTTTTTTTTTTTTAATTCCAGAGCCAATTGCACTAAAAAATCTTGGAAAAAATTGATGTCAATGTTTTCCCCCTCTAAAACCAGAATTTTGCCAGATTTGTTTTTTTTTTAATTTCAGCCTCCCTAAGGCAGGTAGCAAAGGCTTCTTTTTAGCTTGCTCAAAATTAGGAGCCAAGCCTATTAGTTAAATAGATTTTTAGTAAAATTAGTAAAGTTAAATTAGTTCATGGTCAGTGGGGGGAGTGAGGCTGTGCCCAAGGGCTGAAATCAGCCAAAATTAAATATCGCTACAGGTAAGGGATGAGGGAAAAAGGAGCTCGGATGGATTGGGGTTTACCTGGTGTCCCCACATTTTTCAACAGTGAAAAGTCACAGCTGCCCAACATTGGGATATTTTGATGGCAGGAAGAAATAATTCCAATATAATGAAATAATAAACAAAAAAATTCAGGGAGGAATGTCAGAAAAACAGCTGATAAATGACCAAAGAAGGGACTGGAGAGCACCAAAATTCGATGGTTTCATGGGAATGAGGAGCTGCAACCATGAACTCTGATTTAAATCTTATTTTGGTTTTTTGAAGGATTAAAGCATTGTCTGACAGAAACAGGAATCTTCAATAAAAAAAAAATGACAAGAGTTGCAAAAATGAGATTTTTCTCTTTTTTTTTAATTCTGGCTGAGGCCCTTCCACTTCAAGTCCAACCAAGACAATAAGACCCTGTCACATTTCTTTTCCCTGGCTGAACAGCAACCTGGAGATGGAGAAAAATTCCACCAATAATTATCCTCTCTCTCCTAAACCGCTGCCTTGGAACAGGAATGTTCCCTCAGGGCTGGGCTCCCAAATCCCTCCCTTGGGGTAATTCCTGGAGACTCCTTTGCTGAGTTCTCTGCTGATGTGCGGATGTGGCAAAAATAAAAACAAAAAAGGTTCAGGCAGTGAAAAAATAAAAACCACCAAACGTTCTGTGTTTGTCAAAGCCCCGGTGGAGGTGCTTTAATAATTTCCAAAATTATTCGATTATTTGCAAAATTATTTGATTATTTCCAAAATTATTCCTGAGCCTGGAGCTGGCTTCCTGAGAGAGACATCTCCTGCTGGGGCGGGTGGAAGGGCGAAAATCAAAAAAAAAAAGAACAAAAAGGTCTTGGAATTGAAATGAAATCGCTTTTCAAGCCAAGATGAGAAGGCAAACCCGTGGTGGGATCAAACGGGGATGAGGCTGGGCGTTTAATTAAGGAGGAACAAATTGATCATTAGGGGGTGTTTAATTATTTTCTTTCATCCTCCCGGGCTGCGCTGCTCCAAAAAGAAGAGAGCAGCCCCGTCCCCAGCCCTGGAGGGACAACCCCGGGCTGTGTCCCCTCCATGGAGCACAGGGAAGGACAGGATTTATTCCAGATTTAATCCCGATTTAAACCCGATTTAATCCAGTTATAATCCAGCCCAGGATGAGCAGGAGTTGCAGCACAGGGAAGGAGAGGATTTATTCCAGATTTAATCCCGATTTAAACCCAATTTAATCCAGTTATAATCCAGGCCAGGATAAGCAGGAGCTGCACAGGGACGAACAGGATTTAATCCCGGTTTAATTCAGCCCAGGATGGGCAGGAGCCGCACAGGGTTGGACAGGATTTATCCCAGATTTAATCCCAATTTAAACCCAATTTAATCCAGATGAGGATGAGCAGGAGATGCACAGGGAAGGGGAGGATTTAACCCCCATTTAATCCTGATTTAATCCCGCCCAGGATGAGCAGGAGTTGCAGCACAGGGATGGACAGGATTTATTCCAGATTCAATCCCGATTTAATCCAGTTGAGGATGAGCAGGAGCTGAGCAGGGACAGGCAGGATTTAATCCTGATTTAATCACAATTTAATCTGGATTTAATCCAGCCCACAGCAGCAGCACCTTTTAGGAAAGCTGCCCCACAGCCTCCTCCCGGGGCTGCTTTAAGGAGGAGCCGACCCAGGGCCGAGCTCACGGAGGGTGAGAGCATCGCCGGGACCGGGGAGGAGAATTCCCGGGGATTTTCCCTCCTGATTTTGGTTCAGCTCTCCATCCCCAGGGAGCAGGGAGGATTCCCGTTTCCCTCCAGGGAAAATTTGTGGGCTCGACATTTCTGAGCCTGAATTTCAGCTCGCTGACCATTGCCGGCTCCTTTTCCAAGGGAAAGCTGCCAACAGTTTCTCTTTCCAAAACATCTCTCTGCGTTTCTCAGCACAGGTTCAGCAAACAGTGTTCCCTTTGCCAGAACAACTGTCCCAGGGGTTGTTTCCTATTCCTGAACCCATGGAGAGCAGTGTCAGTGCCATGGAGCAATAACAGACCTTTTTACACAGCGTGTTCTAAAAGAAACTGCTGGGATTGTAACTAAAGCCTGAATTCTCTGCTGACAGCTCCATGGAGTCCATCCATTCCGTGTCCTATTGTGACAAAAATGGTTCTTGATGGGAAAGAAAAGGTGCAGGGCTTCCCTCGTAGAGCTGCCCGTGGTCCCCAGGGATGGAATTAAAAGGCAGTTTGTAGGGAAAATCCCGCTCCATTCCCCACAGCCATAAAATCCTAAAATCATGGTGATTTTTAGCTGGTTTTTCAGCTACCACATGCCACTAGGGTTGGAAAAATATGGAATATAGGATGACAGTGATGGATTTTCTGTACGAAAATTGCTGTAAATCATTCATTAGAACCTTTATCAGAAATAACAGAAATAAATTTGGATTATCTCCATTCAGTACCACCTCAGCACTGCCACAGTTCGCAAAGCTCAGGTGCAAACTGACCGTAATGTCGATAATAACTTGAATTATATAGAAAATAACGCACATTAAATAGTCACAAAGGCACAAATCATTTTTTCCTTATCTACAGCAGCTCCTGATGAAATGCAGACAACTCCCCCTGACACTCACAGATTCAATTATCCAAATATGGATAAACATTTAATTATTTAATGAATGAAATATTCCAATCACCCCAAAATAAGGACAGCACACCTGAAAAAGGCGTCCCCAAAAGTCCTGCTGAGGAATGTAACAGATGACAGCTCATTTTTTTTTTAAAGATCCAGAAATAATCTTTTAAAATAGCTTTAAATATAGAAATATTGGGTCACACATTTGTTAAAACAATTTCGAGCGGCAGCCCCCTTAGATGAAGCTGAAATCTTTGTTATGTCCAAGAAATCTCTTTTCCGAGGGGGTTCCCGTGTGTTGCCAACTGCCAGGGAATTTAGGAACAGCTTGTAAATTTAAATGCTTTCCAGAGAGCTGTTGGGATGTGTGTAAAATACTCACTTTGCTCCTAGAACATGGCGAGACTTTGATTTTTTTTGTATTTCTCTGCCTGAAAAATAAGGAATATATAATACGCTTGAGGTGATGATGTCTCAGGTTCTAAGAAGAAGAAACTGAGGAGCCAGAATATCAAATTTTCCTCATTTTTCAGTGGCTCAGGAGACACCAAAACCTTGATTTGAGGGCAGGAATTCCCACAAAATCCAAGGGATGCCTCATTCTTCCCATGAGGNAAGAAAAATCAAAAATAAAAATAAATTCAAAAATAAAAATAAAGAAAAATCAAAAAATAAAAATAAAGAAAATTCAAAAATAAAAATAAAGAAAAATCAAAAATAAAATCCCTCCTGGCCTGTGTTCAATATGTGTCCCTCAGCTGGGAATTCTGGAAATTCCCAGAATTTGGGAATTCAGGCAAAGGAACTGGCTGGGAAGAAGGAGTTAAATGGAGCACAGGGATCATTCCAGTGCCTGGNCGCACATTAAATAGTCACAAAGGCACAAATCATTTTTTCCTTATCTACAGCAGCTCCTGATGAAATGCAGACAACTCCCCCTGACACTCACAGATTCAATTATCCAAATATGGATAAACATTTAATTATTTAATGAATGAAATATTCCAATCACCCCAAAATAAGGACAGCACACCTGAAAAAGGCGTCCCCAAAAGTCCTGCTGAGGAATGTAACAGATGACAGCTCATTTTTTTTTTAAAGATCCAGAAATAATCTTTTAAAATAGCTTTAAATATAGAAATATTGGGTCACACATTTGTTAAAACAATTTCGAGCGGCAGCCCCCTTAGATGAAGCTGAAATCTTTGTTATTTCCAAGAAATCTCTTTTCCGAGGGGGTTCCCGTGTGTTGCCAACTGCCAGGGAATTTAGGAACAGCTTGTAAATTTAAATGCTTTCCAGAGAGCTGTTGGGATGTGTGTAAAATACTCACTTTGCTCCTAGAACATGGCGAGACTTTGATTTTTTTTGTATTTCTCTGCCTGAAAAATAAGGAATATATAATACGCTTGAGGTGATGATGTCTCAGGTTCTAAGAAGAAGAAACTGAGGAGCCAGAATATCAAATTTTCCTCATTTTTCAGTGGCTCAGGAGACACCAAAACCTTGATTTGAGGGCAGGAATTCCCACAAAATCCAAGGGATGCCTCATTCTTCCCATGAGGATCAGGAGCACAAGGGACGGAGAGAAGAAATTTTGAAAACAGGAGGCAGGAAGACAGAAATTCATCAAATTCTATTATTTAAGATGGATTTGGGAAGACTTCAGTCAAAACTTGGGGATGGATGCAAAAATAGGTGAAAGAAATAAAGTTAAAAAAAAAAAGATTTTTTAGGTCTAAGTGAAGAGCTGAGAATATTGATTATATTTCAATATTTCGAACAAGTGCTAAGTGTGGGTGTGCTGACACAATATGAACAGAACAGCAGCATTTACCTGAAAATCACCTCAAATCTGCTTTTCTAAGCCTGACTGGTACAAATCCAGACAGGAACAGCCCTTCCCAAGCCAGGAATCCCTGAAGATTATTTCCCGCAAATTTGTATTTGTATACAAAAAGAAAAATCAAAAATAGAAATACAGCANATAGGGTGGGATTTGTTGGGATAAGGGTGGGATAGAGTGGGATAGGATGGGATAGGATGGGATGGGTGGGATAGGATGAGATTAGGTGGGATAGGATGAGATAGGGAGGGATTAGGTGGGATTGGGTGGGATTTATTGGGATAAGGGTGGGATAGGATGAGATAGGACGGGATTGGATGAGATTAGGTGGGATTGTGTGGGATTTGTTGGGAAAAGGGTGGGATAGAGTGGGATAGGATGGGATAGAGTGGGATATTGGGAAGGAATTCTTCCCTGGGAGGGTGGGGAGGCCCTGGCACAGGGTGCCCAGAGATTCTGTGGAATTCCCATCCCTGGAAGTGTCCGAGGCCAGCCCCGGAGCACCCTGGGATGGTGGGAGCCGTCCCTGGGTGGGATGGGATGACCTTGAAGGTCCTTCCAACCCCAAGCATTCCAGAATTCCCGAGGTCAAGCATTCCTCAGGTTCCCCTGGCTTTGCTGCAGGGCTGGGAGTTCAGAGGGATGGAAAAGCACCCGGCTGTGCCATTCCTGCCTTCCTCGGAGGCAAGGATTGGTCCATCCCCACGTGGGAAGAGCCGTTGCCTTTCCCTGGATTTGCACTCCGGGCCTGTCCTGGAGATTCCCCAAGAATTGGCCTTTCCCAGCTGTCAGAGCTTTAGCTCCAGGAAAAACCTGGGAAAAACGCTTTCCCCCCTCAGCCCTTCCTTCCAGAGGGAATTCCACAGCTTGATAGGAATTTTGGGAGCCCAACTCATCCCTTCCCTTCAAAACCCATCTGTAAATGGAATTGTCAGCCCCATCCATGGCCCTGATCATGAATAAACGGGCCAAACCTGGCCAAGAACAAACCAACTGCACCTCCAGCACTGGAAAATCTGAGCCAAAGGCTCCTCAAAGGCACCAAATGGCCTCATTTTTCCTGAAACAACTTGGGGTTAGACACCAAAATACTCCTGGAAAGCCAGCGCCGTGTGTTTGTTTTAAATTAACTCACACAAGCCCAGACAAAAATGGTATTAAAAATATCTTAATGGGCTATTCTGCAGTCGTGCACTTAAGGGTTATTGCTCTTGACTGGCTCATAAATTATATTTTTATTTGCCAATAAAACAATAAGAATAATTTGGATTATTCTCCTTTCAGAAGGGATTATTTCTTCCCTCATAATCGTTGATAAATGGTGAAACGTGCTCCAGAACACCGAGCGATTCATGGGTCCATAAAGAAAGAGTGGAAAAATCCCCTAAGCAAGCAAGGAAACAAGAGCAAGTTGAATTCTGAAATTCATTAAATGACAGATCTGCAGTGGTGGGCGACCTGGTAGAGACCCAAAAAGGAGCATTTTCTGTGCCCCACGGGTGGGATTTGCTGTCTGCAACAGGAGAGTTCGGGCTTTGTGGGAGCTGAGGAATATTTTCCCAAACTCTTGGAGACTTTGGAATAATAAATGACGCCTCTCGGTGAGGTCACCCGGAGCAATCTGTCACCCATCTGCTTTTGCAGGAGACAGAAAATGCCCTAAAACTGGAAAAAATCAATCAGGATGGCTCCGAGCGAGACCACAGGCCCAGTCCATGGGCAATGGGAGGCTCCCAGGGAAATCTCCTCTAAAAATCCACATTTTCCCCCAAGAGGGAGTCAAAGACAAGGCCCCTGAGCCCCCGAGAGCGCCACTCCCCCCTGCAATGAGCAGGGACAGAATTATCAGCCACCAGCCCAGGCTGGATTTAACAAAGCTGGATTTTTCCAGACCAGGCCCAGGTGGAGACACGAACCTTTGGAAAAATGAGAGCAACTGAAAGAAACCCCATAAATATCACATCTGTCCAAAGAGAGGAAGAAAAAAAAAAAAAAAATTTAAAAAAATCCAGAAAATTTAAAATATCCCATTAAATAACCCCTTTTCTTCCTTGCTTTCTTTCTATTCCTGCACATTTTTAGCAATCAGAAAATTTAAACTATCCCATTCAAATAGCCCCTTTTCTTCCTGGATTTCTTTTTATTCCTGCACATTTTTAGCAATGAGAAAATTTAAAATATCTCATTCAAATAACTCATTTTCTTCCTGGATTTCTTTTTATTCCTGCACATTTTTAGCAATCAGAAAATTTAAACTATCCCATTCAAATAACCCCTTTTCTTCCCGGATTTCTGTTTATTCCCACACATTTTCAGCAGGAATGGCGATTCCATCAGCGGCTCGGGATGGAGCCGCCTGTCCCAAAAATCCCTGTCAACATTTTGTGGCCACCTCCCGCCTGCAGAATCCGTCCCGGCTGTCCCAGGGCTCATTTTTCCAGGGAATCTCGCCGGCCCTGGTTTCTCACTGCCCTCCACCCGTGGTGCCCCTGGAGAGGAGCCTGGGATGGATTTCCCTGGGCACCGAGCAGGAGCTGCCCCCACCTTCGCACTGTAGCTCTGGGTTTTTCAGCCCGAGATGTTTTGATTTTAAAAACTCCGCTCTCACGGAACTTTCTGCGAACAAAAGGAGATGTTTTTGCTAACTCTGTCTTGTTTTCATTCTTCTTTAGAGGTGGGGACCATCTGATGTCTCTCCGTGCTGGCCAAGGTGATTGGATGGATGTCACTGCTAACACCGATCAGTTTAGCTCCGGTGACCTGGGATATAAAGAGGTCAGATTTTGAATAAATGTTCTTTTTAGCCTTCTGAGGAGTTCTAGAGTGGTGTGGTTTCATGCCCTACAGCTGCAGGGCTCCCTTCCCAGAGGCGGGAGGATTCCGTGGCGGATCAGGATTCCGCTGCCGGCGCAAAGCGGGAATTTTCCGCGGGGAGCTGGTGCCATTGAGGAGCCCCGGGAGCTGGCAGCCCACCGAGCCTTCTCCTTGCACGCCTGTCGCTCCTGCTGGCCAGGCTCCGTGGGTTTGGGAGCCCCTGGCTGGCCCTGGACTTGGTGCCAAAGTGGGAACAAAGCCGGAGCTCCCCACGCCCCGCGAGGGATTGAGGCTCTGTGGTGTCAGCATTCCCGAGGAGCGACTGTGGGAAGGTCAGGATTTACATCGCAGAGATTGCCCGGCGTGGGCAAAGGCGCTTCCCCGTGTTCCACTGTCCCGCTGCTCCTGGGAGATCCCGGTTCACATTTCAGTCCTGGCTGGCCAACAATTCCCGGTTCTTCCCTGGGAGAGAGGAGAGCATCGCAAGGCGGGCAGGAACAAAGGCCGGCGTTCCACAGCCCGGCTGGTGGGATCCTCCCGGCCCTCAGGGATTGCTCCTGCCCGCATCGCTGCTGCTGAGCCCTTCCAAGTTCAGCTGGGCACGCAACGTCCTTGTCCACAACAGCAAACTGTGCCTCTCCTTCTCCCCTTTCCCATCCCAGCGGCACATTCCTGAGCCTCCAGCAAAGCTCCTCTCCTTTCCCACTCCAGAAATCCATCTCCTTTCCCGCTCCAGAAATCCATCTCCTATTCCATTCCAGAAATCCATCTCCTATTCCATTCCATTCCATTCCATTCCATTCCATTCCATTCCATTCCATTCCATTCCATTCCATTCCAGAAATCCATTCCATTCCATAAATCCATCTCCTTTCCCATTCCAGAAATTCATCTCCCATTCCATTCCATTCCATTCCATTCCATTCCATTCCATTCCATTCCATTCCATTCCATTCCATTCCATTCCATTCCATTCCATTCCATTCCATTCCATTCCATTCCATTCCATTCCATTCCATTCCATTCCATTCCATTCCATTCCATTCCATTCCATTCCATTCCATTCCATTCCATTCCATTCCATTCCATTCCATTCCATTCCATTCCATTCCATTCCATTCCATTCCATTCCATTCCATTCCATTCCATTCCATTCCATTCCATTCCATTCCATTCCATTCCATTCCATTCCATTCCATTCCATTCCATTCCATTCCATTCCATTCCATTCCATTCCATTCCATTCCATTCCATTCCATTCCATTCCATTCCATTCCATTCCATTCCATTCCATTCCATTCCATTCCATTCCATTCCATTCCATTCCATTCCATTCCATTCCATTCCATTCCATTCCATTCCATTCCATTCCATTCCATTCCATTCCATTCCATTCCATTCCATTCCATTCCATTCCATTCCATTCCATTCCATTCCATTCCATTCCATTCCATTCCATTCCATTCCATTCCATTCCATTCCATTCCATTCCATTCCATTCCATTCCATTCCATTCCATTCCATTCCATTCCATTCCATTCCATTCCATTCCATTCCATTCCATTCCATTCCATTCCATTCCATTCCATTCCAGAAATCCGTCTCCTTTCCCATTCCAAAAATCCATCTCCTATTCCATTCCAGAAATCCATCTCCTTTCCCACTCCAAAAATCCGTCTCCTTTCCCACCCCACCACCACATTCCCGAGCCTGTGGAGCAGCAGATACCGCAGCCAGCTGCAGGATCCCACCTTGTGCTTCCTGACCTTTTTTTTTGGGGAGAAAACACAGTTTTATTTCCCAGCAGGTGAATTTGAAGGATTTTCCCCGCAGAGCTGGGGCCACGCTCACCCTGCGGCGGCTGCGCTCTCCTGCTTGCTGCCTTTGCTCCATAAAACGCCTTTCCATGCAGGAGCTGCCTGCATTGCAGGGATTCCCGTGCTTTTGAGATCTCTGGAGTGTTCTATTTGTCAGAAAACCTCTGGGAAGGGATTAGATAATCCCAGAGGAAACCTCAGGTCGGCAGGTCGATGCTGGGGACCTTCTCCATCAACTTTTTCCCACTCCCACCATCCCTTTTCCTTCCCCTCCTGCAGGATTCTCCTCCCGACGGTTATTTTCGGCCCCATCCATGTGTCCAGCCTGGAGAACACATCCTGGGAGCAGCGGCGTGCCCTGAGGTGGCTTTTCCAGGAGCTGGTGCCACGCGCCGTGCTCGGCTCAGCCCGGGGGGATTCCGGGCGGTCCCCTGGCCGGGACAGAGGGGACAGCTCCTGTCGGGGTCACCGCCACCCCAAGAGAGGCAGGGCCGTGTTTGTCACCGTCCTCGGGAGCTCCTGGGGACAGGGATGACTTCTGTGTTTGCTGTCTCCATCCCCAGCTCGGCCGGGCACCGGCAGAACTCCCAGACCACCAACAAATCCATGGGCAGGTGAAGAAGAAAAAACAGCAGCCAGAAACTGAAATATTTGGGCAGTTGTTAATTCTCCTCACTCGGCCCCTCACGCTGCTCTGGGAATCCTGAAATTTGCCATTTTTTTAGGGCCCAAAACCCGCCTGGATCCCACGGCTGCTGTGCTGTCACTGCTCCATCGGACGGGACCACTGAGGGATTAATCCACCACCAAAATCCTGGGGACAAAACGCCCCAAACCCAATAAAAATGAGGTTGGCTGCGGGCTCGGGGGCAGAGTGGGATCGCCAGGGAAGCGGGGAAGGGGCAGAGCTGGAAGGGGATCCCAGGGAGCTCGGCAATTCCCGAGGCTGAAATTGCAGCAGCCCTGGGCTCGTTCCAGGAGCCGCCTGCGGTTGGATGAAGTTTTGATCATTTGGAGGAGAAGCAGGGGAAAAAAGAAAAAGGAGGGAAGGGGTAGGGGGGGAAAAAAAATCAAATTGTTCTCGGAAATCACGGTTAATGTCGAAATCTGGTTGATATTAAATCGTAATCTGCAGTTTTCAGGTCTGCTATTCCTCCAGGAAAACGTTTCCTGTTGGAATATTAAGGGTTCCCTTCTTGCATCACTTCCTATGTCAGCCCCGACGAGCCTTCAACATGCATTAGTGCATCGATAACGGTAATTTCCAAAGGATTGTTTGGGAAAAAAAAATCACCCGGGCAATATTCCAGTCATATGGATCAATTTAGCCTTGGAGCAGCGGGGATTTTTGACACTGCATCCAGAGTTTTTCTGCGCTGCAGCTCAGTTTAAGGAATATTTTTGGCCATCACTCCCAGCACCAAAGTGGATTTATTTGCTGCTGAACTGACTCTGCAGGCAGAATTTCCCTTAATCCCACACCAATGGATCACAGTGCGTGGATTGGGACAAAAATTATGCACCCAAGTGTAATAATTTATAATAATAATAATAATAATAACCTATGAAATTTCGGGATGCTTTTAAACTTAACAAAAATTTTTAGCAGAAAAAAAAGCCCAGCCAGTTCTGGAGCAAGCAGTGCACACACAGCTCAAAGCCTCCCAGGTTCTGAGGAAGGAGTTTTTGCAGGAAGACACCACTTCTGCTTCCTCGAAAATATTGATGGAAAGAGCTTTGCAGAGCCGACAAGAACCAAAGATGCAAAGAATTTAAACTCTTTTGGGCTTCAAGATTGTTGGTGGTTTAGTATTTAATTTATTATGGATTGATCCATCAGTTTGTGGCAGGAATGTTCACAGGATTATAAAATCCATATTTTATTTATTGTGGATTGATCCATCAGTTTGTGGCAGGAATGTTCACAGGATTATAAAATCCATATTTTATTTATTGTGGATTGATCCATCAGTTTGTGGCAAGAATGCTCACAGAATTATAAAATCATCATTTTCATCGCTCAAATATTCCCAGGTCTCTCCTGGTGCTGGTTTTTTTTCAGGATTAACTGGTCCAGGCTATTTTCAGTCTAACATTGGTTAAAAGTGTTCGTGGGAGTCATCAGCTAAATGCAATCCTTTGTCGAAAAGAGAGAAATGGTTGGAAATTTTGATTTGGCAATTTTTTAAAAGGCCAAAATAAATTGTGGAAAAAAAGTTTTTTTGTTTTAAAAAAATGAACTATAGTACAAGAAAGTGAAACATGAAAGTGTTCCTAAAGCAATCAAAATCAAACTTTTAATTTAATGACACCGGCATGGGAAATTCTCATTTTCTCTGCTGCTGCTGGAATCCCGGGAGGTGAATATCCTGCTTCTCCTGGAATTCCAGAGCTCTGCTCCCAGGCCTCTCCTGACAGCTCAGCAATCCCTTTTTGGTGGATAAGGAGGTTCCAAAGGCTCCTCTGGGTGACCCAAATGGGTTTTTAATTTTCCCATTTGTTCTCCCCCGACGGGGCCGGTGCAGCTGCTCCCATGGCAGGAGATGATGATTCTTTTTGAGAGGTAATTTAGTGCTCCACGGACCCTTCTAGACCTTCAAATATCATTTAATAGCGCCATTGTCCCTTTGAATGGACCTTTGTATCACTTGATGCAAAACCATTTCATTTCCACGCTGAAATGTTGCTGCGCTTGATCCTAGATTCTGATTTTATCATTGCTAAATCCAGTGCTAATTAATTAATTTAATAGATAATAAACCATTTCATTTCCACGCTGAAATGTTGCTGTGTTTGAGCCTAAATTCTGATTTTATCATTGCTACATCCAGTGTTAATTAGCTAATATAAAATATAATAAACCATTTCATTTCCACGCTTAAATATTGTTGTCTTTGATCCTAAATTCTGATTTTATCATTGCTACATCCAGTGTTAATTAGCTAATTTAATATATAATAAACCATTTCATTTCCACGCTTAAATATTGTTGTCTTTGATCCTAAATTCTGATTTTGTCACTGCTACATCCAGTGTTAATTAGCTAATTTAATATATAATAAACCATTTTATTTCCAAGCTGAAATGTTGCTGTGCTTGATCCTAAATTCTGATTTTTATGATTGCTAAATCCAGTGTTAATTAATTAATTTAATATATAATCTTTGTGAAATAAGGGATAAAATGAATGAGAGCAAAATGCAACACCCGCTGGAAATTCATAGTTCAATTTCATTTTTTCCTCAGCCAAGAACACAGCGAGTGTGTTCCCAACATATTCGAAAGTGTCTGGAGCATGTGTTATATATTAGAAAATTGATCAATTTTCATACAGTTCAACATTCGTGGCACCACACATTAAATTTGGATCTGTCACCCTGACAAATAATTCAACTGCAATGAAAATTGAGCGGTGTTGTCATGCTGGGAATATGCTGCACTTTACATATATTATCCTTTTTTTTTTTTTTTTATTTGCCTGGAGAGGGGAAGAACCGGTCTCAAAAATCTGCACAGAATTTTTTCCTTCTGCTAATATTGCAGGGAAAAAAAAAAATCCTGGTTTCTTCAAAGGAAATAAGGAAAGAGATAAAGCAGAAAAAATCTTTTTTCTTTAAGTTTAGCGCCTTGATGTAATTCATTAAAACCTTTTGGTTGGCCACTCAGCTGATGAAAGAAACGCTGTTTTATTTCCAGCAGGGTGAGAAAGAAAAGCTCTTTTCCTGTCATTAATACCAGGCAAACTCAGAAAATGAATTCAGAGGAATAGGTGAGTTTTTCATTGGCGCTGGGAGCAGGACCTGCCCTTTTCCATCTCGAATTAATGTCAAACCCACGGCAAACTGGACTTGGTGTGCTCAGAGCAGGATTTATCCCGGGGGAATTCAGGGCCGGAGCAAAGAGCCCCAACAGCGGGGCCAGACCCAGCCTTTTCCACCCACAAATAATCCAGGTTTAGCTCAGCCTGGAGTTAATCTGGGACTGGTGTGGATTCGGGAATTTCCATGGAATTCTGTGGAGATTTGGCTCCTGCCCCTGTGCAGGGATTTGTCCTGGGTTAATAATGAGCAGATTTCATCTTCCCCAGAGCTGGACCAGAGCAAAGAGCCCTCACAGCGGGGCCAGACCCAGCCTTTTCCTCCCACACAAATAATCCAGGTTTAGCTCAGCCTGGAGTTAATCTGGGACTGGTGTGGATTCGGGAATTTCCATGGAATTCTGTGGAGTTTTGGCTCCTGTCCCTGTGCAGGGACTTGTCCTGGGTTAATGAGCAGATTTCATCTTCCCCAGAGCTGGACCAGAGCAAAGAGCCCTCACAGCGGGGCCAGACCCAGCCTTTTCTACCCACAAATAATCCAGGTTTAGCTCAGCCTGGCGTTAGTTCAGAACCAGTGACTGAACTGGTGTGAACTGGGGCACTTCCATGGAATTGTGTGGGGATTTGGCTCCTGCCCCTTGTGCATCCAGGGTTAACAATGAGCAGATTTCATCCTCCCCGCCACCCTTCTGTCTGTCCATGGGACTCCGGAGGGCAAATCCTGCTGCCTGAGGAGCTTGTGCAGCCAGGCAGGACCACCCCCTCCACCTCCAAAATCCCTCCCCAAAATTCATCCCTGTGCAGCCAGGCAGGATCCCATAAAATTCACGGCTTGTGCAGCCAGGCAGGAGCCCCCCTCATCCCCCAAATCCATCCCCAAAATCTATTGTTTGAGCACCCAAGGCAGACCCTCTNGCCAGGCAGGATCCCCCCTCATCCCCAAAATCCATCCCCAAAATCCACCCCTGTTCAGCCAGGCAGGATCCCCCCTCATCCCCAAAATCCATCCCCAAAATCCACCCCTGTTCAGCCAGGCAGGATCCCCCCTCATCCCCAAAATCCATCCCCAAAATCCACCCCTGTTCAGCCAGGCAGGATCCCCCCTCATCCCCAAAATCCATCCCCAAAATCCACCCCTGTTCAGCCAGGCAGGATCCCCCCTCATCCCCCAAATCCAGCGGCGACACGGGCGGCTCATTTTTCACCGCCTTTCCAGCCTCCTCTCGGCTCCGGCTCCATGCAGGAGCCAGCCGGGCAGACTCACCAATATTTTCATAATTAACTGACCCAGAATGTTCATAATTTGTAAACACAGTAAAAGAGCCGGGAGACAGAGGGGCAGCGTGTGTGTGACGGGCAGGGGGAGCGAGGGGGACGTTTCCTCAGGCAATTCACGTTGGATTCAGGAAATCTGGGAAGGTGCCCGCTGCCGTTAAGTGATCGGGCTCACGGCTCAAAGCGATTTTTCTTGAAGTGTCACCGCTGCACACAACCACCATGTGTTCTTTCTTGGCTCCGCTTCCCCCGCTGATGCTCCAAGGCTGCTCCGGGCTGCCCGGTTTGCATCCATTTGCTGCGGCAGGGAACGGGACAAAACTGGGGTTTGATGCCTGCGCTCCTCCTCCTCCTCTCGCTTCCACCAGAAGGGGCCCTCCCGGTTTTTTTTGGGATTTGGACAGAACTGCTGGGAGCTAATGGACAGCAAGGGCTAGGATGTGTGTCTCTGTGCAGGAGACAGAGGCTGGGAGAGGAAAAGGAATAAAAAAAAAAAATGTCAGGAGAGATCCAAACTGTGTTTGCCAGACTCGGCCGATGTGCCAGCTCCAGGCTCCAACCCTGACTCTGCTTCTGTGCTTGGGCTCCAGATGCTTCATCCCAGGACTGGACTCACGCTGGGAGCCCGGGAATTGGGAGAGGGGCACTCCCCAGGGCTGGGAGCAATCGGAGCACTGCAGGGTGGAACTCAGTCCCAGCGTGCTGAGAGGGGCCAATAATTTGGTGCTGTTCCACAGGGATGATTCAGTCCTTGCCACCAGCTGGATTCTAGCTGGGGAGCCCACCCAAGCACTGCCCACCTCATCTATGGCTCACTTGGGGTGATTTGATGTCATCCTGACCTGAGGCTGCGCAGGAGCGAAAATAAAACCCAGCTCCGTTTACAGAGCTGAGCTCAATTTCAACTCCCGGAAAAAAAACAAAACCGAAACACCCAAATAAATCCCTAAAAGAATTTAAAATCTAGTCATTCAGAGAATTCCTGTGACTGACAGGATTTCTGTGGGGCACAGGGTGCTGATTTAATTTTGGAAGAGGCAGCTGGAATGGCTGGATCCAGAGCCACGTCCATGCTGTCCATGGTGCAGCGCCAGGCCAGCTTCCCGCGCATCCATCGCCGTCCTATTCCTCACCCTGGGCTTCTCCTCTGCCAGCACGGCTGGGCACAGCCCCGTGGCACACAGGGATGCTGGAGGCCCGGCAGCAACACGAGGTTGGACTGGTTGATCCAGCTCTGTGCATGGAGGGGTGTGAAGTGTGAGGTGCTGGGGGCTGAGAGGAGTTCAAGTCACCTGTGCTGACCTCCCGGAGGGGGGAAATGCTTTGGAGGGGCCCAGAGCCAGCCAGCCCCTGTTGGAGAGGCAGCACCATCTCTCCTGCTGCATTTTGTTGGGTTTTCTGCAGGATGTTGTGCTCCTGGGCAGGAGATGCTGGGACAGCCTGGAGTCACCCGGGGGACTGGTTGTGGAGCATGGAATTCCTCTGTCGCCAAACCGCTGCTGCCCTGCTGCTCTCTCTCTGGGCTTACCTGGATTTTCCTTCGTCCGTCCTTACCAGGAAGTTCCTTATTGTGGATTTGGGTCTCAGCTCATTCTTGCAGCTGCACCTGAAGTCCCTCTCCCTCAATGCTCAGCTGGGAGATAAGGAAAAGGAATAAAAGGTGTGTGTTCACCTCCACCCGCAGCGGCTTTGTTCATTCTCAGCCTTGTGCTGAACTCCTGATCCACGGCCACATCCCAGCCCTGGGTGCCTTTAACTGATCTGCCCCTCCACTGGCTTTCACTTCAGCAGAGCTGCAAAAATTGGGTGCTCTGAGTAATTCCAGCCCCATTTTGGGGGGACAATAGAGGAGAACACAGCCCTCAACCCGTTTGGCTGTCAGACCTCCCTGTGTGCTCATTCCCAACACCCTGCAGGGATGAGTCTCCTCAGGAGCTGTCCAGGTGAGCTGTGCAGCATCCCAGTGATGCCTTTTGGGGCTACCTAAAAACACAGGCCAAGCAGAATTAAGGGAATAGAAAGCAATTCTGTTTATGGAAGGGCCTTCAGGTACATTTAAGGCAGACGAAGCCCACCCAAAATGGACAATGGTCACAGGTTTCACACTTTGATCAGTTTGGTCCATTTGCAGACTGGGGTAAATCTCCCAATGACAGCTCCAGGTAATGAAGTCCTTCACCCCAAGTTTGCTGTCCCCAGCTCACTTTTGTTCCCATCTCTCAGGCCTGAGGCAGTGAGGTGTCCTTGCTGGCCAGGCCTGGAGAGGAATTGTTGTGTCTGAGCAAAACGGGGAAGCAGCAGCTCACGCTGTGTGTGGGGTTTGGAGTTCTACCCTAAAGAACCGCAGGATTACAAGTAGATAAAAAATATAGAAGTTAAAATCCGAAGGCATCCCCAGAGGCTGTGGGGCAGCCCCGAGCTGGGTGTGCAGTGTGGAGACATCTCGGGCAGGTGAAGCCCACCCAAGATGGATGACGGGTCACAGGTTTTCACACTTTTATAAGTCTGGTCCATTTGCATTTTAGGGGTTAATCTTCTAATTACAGCTAAAGAACTGCAGGATTAGGAACATAGGAAAAAGTATAAAAAGCTAAACTAAACGAGAAGGCATCACCAGAGGCTGTGGGTGTGCGGTGAGGAGGGGAGGCCGTGCCTCGCGCTCTCCGGCCGGCCCCGAGCCAGCCCCAGCCCGTGGAGCTGCGCTGCCGTGGCTCGGGGCCCAGAGCAATAATTCCCGTGGAGAGGAGCCATGTTAACATGGCCATAAAGCTTCCAGGCTGGAACAGCTTCCCGGGCCGCGGGGCCGAGCAGCCGGGCTCCGGCAGCACCCGCGCGCGGGCGCCTCGGGACTCCTCCTGGGGCTGCTCCTTGCTTTACAACCTGAATTTCTGGGGGAAAAAAAATCCCTCCCCAGTAAAAAATCCTCACAGGTTTGCTCCTGGGCTCGGCATGTCCCGATAATGGGACCCACATATGGACACCTCAGGCCTCCTCCTGGAGCTGTTCCTCCCTTTACAACGTGAATATCTGAGGGAAAAAACCCTCCAAGCCAAAAATCCTCACAGGTTTGCTCCTGGGTTTGGCATGTCCCAGTAATGGGACCCACATACGGATGCCTCAGGCTTCATCTTGGTGCTGTTCCTCCCTTTACAACCTGAATTTCTGGGGAAAAACTCCCTCTCAGCAAAAAATCCTCACAGGTTTACTCCTGAGCTTGGCATGTCCTGATAATGGGACCCACAGAGGGATATCTCAGCCTCCTCTCAATGCTGTTCCTCTCTGTACGACCTGAATTTCTGGGGGAAAAAATCCCTCCAAGCAAAAAATCCTCCCAGGTTTGCTCCTGAGCTTGGCATGTCCCAGTAATGGGAGCTGCACATGGACATCTCAGGCTTCCTCTCAGTGCTGTTCCTCACTTTATGATGCAAATTTCTGAGGCAAAAAAACCCTCCAAGCAAAAAATCCTCCCAGGTTTGCTCCTGGGCTTGGCATGTCCTAATACTGGGACCTGCATATGGATATCTCAGGCTTCTTCTTGGCACTGCTCCTGCTTTTACAACCCAAATTTCTGAGGCAAAAAAACCCTCCAAGCAAAAAATCCTCCCAGGTTTGCTCCTGAGCTTCGCATGTCCCAGTACTGGGACCCACATACGGATGCCTCAGGCTTCATCTTGGTGCTGTGCCTCCCTTTACAACCTGAATTGCTGAGGGAAAAATCCCTCCCAGCAAAAAATCCCCCCAGATTTACTCCTGAGCTTGGCATGTCCCAGTGTTGGGACAAAGGGCTGCCCTTGTGGGATTCTCTGTCCCAGCCTTGGATTTTGAATCCTCCTTTTTCCCTCCTCCCTCCCATGCACGGCGCAAGCTGAGTCCGTGTGCACGCACAAACTCTGGCCTGGTTTTGAAAGCAACCTGGAATAATTTGCCCAAATCATAGATGGGAACACAGCGTCCTGTTTTCTGCCGATTCCCTCCCCCCCCCTCATTAAATGAAAGATAAATGGCAGATAATCCCTCACTCATCCCCATCCACCTCCCCAGCCCCACAATCAGATCCTATTGAGGCATCCAAGGTATGTGGTGCTGAGGAAAGGAGCTTGTCAGGAGGCAGGCAGAACAAAGGGTACCTGGAGGTTAGGAAATGTTTTTCCTGGGTTCTGTAAGCTGTGGTTTCCTCTTTTGGGGGTGTCAGAGACTTTCAGACACCCGGCCAAACAAGGGAGTGATTAGCAGAGCTCCCTGGTCCGGGGTATTGTTGTAGGGATGGTTTTAATACACCCACAGCTCTTGGCACTGACGCTGCTTCTCCGACTCCAGGAAATCTTGAACTGTTTATTGATTCAAAGGCAAGAAATAGAACATTGAGATGGAGCTAATTGGCCGGAGACATCATCTGCAAGTCACCCAAATAAATATTTCCATTAATTGAGACCCGGCTCTGGGGGAGGAAGGAGCAGCCTGATTCAGGAGCGAGAATTTCTTGCAAATCTCCATTTTCTTGTTTGTTTTTTCACGGGCAGACCCTTAAGTGCTGGCTTGGCTGAAGATGTCACAACACCAGACCAGGTGCCCAAGTCCACACTTGGCCTAATTTGGCCTAGACTAAGTCTGGCTTTGCTAGGAGAGGGCAGGTTGGTCTGCCTGGGGTATTTCAGGGTTCCAGAGCAGATATTTCAGGGTTTAGAGTGCAGATATTTCAGTTTTTCAATGCAGATGTTTCAGTGTTTCAATGCAGATATTTCAGGGTTTCAGAGCCGATATTTCAGGGTTTCAGGGCAGATATTTCAGGGTTTAAGTGTAGATATTTCAGGGTTTACAGTGCAGATATTTCAGCATTTCAATGCAGATATTTCAGCGTTTCAATGCAGATATTTCAGGGTTTCAATGCAGACATTTCAGTGGTTAAATGCAGATATTTCAGTGGTTAAATGCAGATATTTCAGTGTTTCAATGCAGATATTTCAGTGTTTCAATGCAGATATTTCAGGGTTTCAGAACTGATATTTCAGGGTTTCAATGCAGATATTTCAGTGTTTCAGGGCAGATATTTCAGTGTTTCATTGTAGATATTTGATTGTTTCAATGCAGATATTTCAGTGGTTAAATGCAGATATTTCAGGGTTCCAGTGCAGATATTTCAGGTTTTTTTTTTCCTGCAGAGACCTCTAGGCCTGGCTGCTCCTTGTGCCTGTGGATGCTCCTTAGGGACAGAGGGATTGGATCTGCCTCAGATCCCTAAATTGGGTGCTCCAGCCCCGAGAGAGCCACACAATCCCTCGAGAACACGCCCTCTTCTGTTAATTTTGAATTTATTTTGATTTTTTAAATTTATTTTAGTTTTTAAGTTTTAAATTTTAACATTTAATTTTTAAGTTTTAGGTTTTAAATTTTAACGTTGAATTTTGAGCTTTCATTTTTAATTTTTAAGTTTGAAGTTTTAAATTTTCAAGTTTGAATTTCAAGCTTTCATTTTTAAGTTTGAGGTTTTAAATTTTAACTTTGGATGTTAAACTTAATATTTTAATTTTTACGTTTGAAGTTTTAAATTTTAAGCTTGAATTTCACGCCTTAAAGCTTTTTATGCTTTAATATTTAACTTTCCCCTTTCACCCTCGGAAACACCCACAGGCGGCTGGTTTGACCCATCCACGTTTCTGCACGAGGACGACTGGATCCTGAGCTTTTTGGGGAGAAAAAAATCCCATTAAAAGGCTGGATGGACGACATGGGAACGCGCCGGAAAAATGATGCTGGAGGGAATTGAATCCCTCTGTCCTTTTTCTTGTCAGGCCTTTCCCCTGTGCTCCTCTGTCCCTCTCACGTGTCGGGAGCTGGGGAGGATGGAGCTGATCCAAAGCACTCGGAAGAGAAATGGGAATAAAGGCAGAGCAATATCGATCAAATTTCAGCCTCTGCAGCAGCAAGGGCTGGGCTCCACGCATGAAAGCTCCGGCACTGCAGAGAAACTCTGCGCTGGCTAAAATGTCCCTTTTTAAAATTTTTTTTCCCTGTTTTTCTAATTAAAAAGGACTCCTCTCTTCACCGCCTCTCATTTTACAGCAAATTAGATACGAAATCAGAGCTGCTTTCCCTGCTTCCCTGAACTCCACTGACAGCCTACCACGGAGAAACATTTTGTTTGGGCCTAGCAGAGGGGGCAGGAGCCAAGAACAGTTGGAAATAAGCTGGAAATGCTGGAGAGGCTCCGGTGCTGCTGCAGCCGGAGGAGCAGGACATGGCCCAGGGAGAGAGCAGAGCTGGGGCTGGAGGGGGAGCAGTGCCCCAGCAGCGCAGGGTGCAGTGCTGGCCACGCAGAATTCGCCCTTTTCCAGGCTGGAAAAGAACAGATTTACGTCTTTCTGCTTGCCACGGAATATCAGGCAGGCAAATGAAAGCCCTGGTGCCCAACGTCCCACTGGAAGGCGAGGAAAAGGAGGATTTTGATACAGAGATGGGTTTTTTTCAAGGAATAACCCCCCTAGTCCTGTCCTGCCCAGCCTCAAATCCTCATCTTCTCCAGAGGAAAGGTTTGGCTGACCCCAGAGGGAATGGAGCCCAGGAATTCTGCAGAGAAACCCCGTCAGGATTGGAAAGTGAGCCCAGCCCGAGGTGTGTTATGGACAGGGTGGAAAAACATCACTGCATCTTTTCAGGAGCCTGGGGAAAGCTCCAGAGCTGGGGAAACATTCTTAATTTCAATGAGTTCATGGAATAAAGGGATGAGAAAGCCCTTTCCTCCCTGCCTGCAGCGCTGGATGGGAGAAGGAAAATCTCCTGCAGCATGAGGGGGCCGTGAGGGCTCCCCTGGATATCAGGTCACAAGGACGTTTATTCCTTCGCCTGCTCCATCAGTCCTTCTGGAGGAATCCCTCAAGGAATTCTCCACGAGGAATAAACCAGCCCTGGGGTGCCGTGGCCTGTCCAACCCTGTTGGACAAAAACAATTCCCATTTCTTCCCCCAGCACGGCAGTCCTCCACTGTCCATCGATGTTTGATGAGCTCCTGCTGCACTTTGCAATCGCACAGGGCTGGAGGGAAGGGGAAGGATTTGCCTGGAGATCCCGGGAGTGCCTCTGGCAATCCCGGGATGCAGAGAGGGGCGGCTGGGGGTGATGGATGAGGGTCACCACGGCCCCCAGGCAACGTCCAGCTCCTCCTCCCAGAGGGAACAACCTCAGCAATAAAATATTGATGAGTTCTATTCTGCAAAGTTGTATAGAGACATGTAAGATAACAATATAAATCATTAGTATTAATATTTTTTTAAATGGATTTTTCTGTTTTTTTAACTCTGCTGGTTATATATGTAGAATTTGCAATTGAATTAAAAGGTTCTGAGAGAAGTTGAAACGCTTTGACTACAGCTGCTAATTTTGTTACTTGATGTAAACTCTTTACTGTTCGAATATTTGATTTGTATTTTTTAGGTTTTTGGTTTTGTTAGGTTATTACTGACTCGTATGTTTTCTTCGAGCCATCAGTAACTACTGTGGTAGCTTTTAAATTCCAATCAATCCCCTCTAAAACCTGATCCAGGAACGCTTTGGGGCCGTGGCTGAGATAAGAAAGTTGGGAGAGGTGGGGAAGTTTCTCGCTCAGCTCCTGATTTGTGCCTCGAGGTTCCAAATCCAGTCTGGGGAATTGTCACTGTAGGACACGAGAAAATGAATGACTCCGAATGCTTTTTTTGAAGGCAAAGATCAGAAGGCTTTATTGGTTTATTTTTTCCTACCTTTTATAAGGCGTTCTGATACAGACTTAACATGATTGGTGAATAGAAACGACACCTCTCTAAT
>WBMY01018356.1:75933-98445 GCA_013397315.1 Donacobius atricapilla | reverse complement strand
TTTTTTTTTTAAATTGTCCTGGTTTCTCTTTTTGGGTCTGTGTGGTGGCCAGGGGTGAAAATCACTGGGGAAAATCCGGAGGGTTCCCTGGAGCGGCCACATTTCAATCAAATTGACGTCTTGCTGTGCGTGCAGCCTGCCTGGGTGGTTTCTGGTGACTGCTGCTGCCCTTTCCTACGTCTTGGACCATGAATGTCCTCCCAGTGATGAAATGAGGAGTCCTGGGAGGCCCAGGGCTCAGCACCCGGCACTCAGAGAGGCTTCAGAGGGAAAAGACAAGTCCTGGGAATTACTGAAACTCCCAAGACTGATTTTCCAGGCGCTGGGATATGCTGAGCATCCTCCTGGAAGTCCTGATCAGGTTCTGCCCCAGGTCCTGCCTGATCCTTATTCACCTCAGGGCAGGGAAATGGGTTCCAAGCTGAGGCAGCTCTGTCCAGGACAGGCTGAAGTTTCCTTCCAAAACGAAGCCCCATTTTTTTCCTTTTTATCCCTCTCCCAGTTCCTCTTTCCCCTCCCCAGCCTAAATAATTACTTTTCTTCTGCCTCCCAGGCACGGGGAGAAAAGCCCTGTAGAACCTGAGGTGAGGCAGACAGCTTTCAATTAGCCATGCCCACAAACCCCGGCCATCTGATTAAACCCATAAAAATAATATCTTCCCACCTCAGCAGCTCCCCTAAATTAAAATAAACACTTCCAGGCTTGACTTCTTTTTTTTTTTTTTTTGTTCATTGTAACCATCCCAAATCGGTGGCTCCAGCCTCCCTCGCTGGCTTCTGTAAAAATAATTCCATTTTCCTGCTGAACCAAAGCTTCTTTATGCAGCCCCGAGTGCCCCGGTGCTGCTCTGGTTTCCCCAGAGGAATTACTTCTTTGCTCGGGGTGCTTTGATCCCAAGGATTCCAGCGGGATCCCGCTCCCAGGAATCAGGTGTGGGGCAGTGGGGTTAGTGGGAATATCCTATATTGTCCTATATAGGGATATATAGGATGGGCCTCGGGGATCATCGAGTCCTGCACGGGGCATCCCAACATTCCCACCCTGAGCAACACAAATTCCTCCTGATCGTGGCAAAAGCTCTGATTTGAACAGTCACAGGGCTTATTTGGGGAAAAAAAAAAAAAAACCCACCAAAAACCAACCAGCCAACCAAAAAAAAAACCAACCCCAATAAACCCCCACAAAAAAAACCCCAAAACAACTCGGGAAAAAAGAAAATTCCTTGTCCCACTCCAGTGCTCTCAGGACACTGAGCGTTGGTCCCTTATTTTAACATTGGAGATGGATCTGTTCCTGCTGGAATTCAGGCACAGAACTGGCCTGAGCTGCAGGAAAAGGAGATTTTGGGGGCGCATCTCCCCATGTTATTTAACTTAGGGACTGGTGTAACCCTAAATGCATCCTGGAGATGGAATAGGTGGAATATTTGGGCTCCGGAGAGGCTGGCACTGCTGGCAGCTCCTGCTTCTGCCCCTGGTGGGATGGATCGAGCACCAAAGGCAGCCCTGGGGAAGGGAACCATGAGGAAAAGTGTCCTGGAGCAGAAGCTGTCACTAAAAATATCATTCTGGCTTCTGTTTGAATTATTGCCACACAAATTAAAACAAAAGAGCACCAGAAAAAGCACAGGGAACTGCCGCTCTTTGCTATTTTATCTCGACTTCTACTGTTTCAAAATGTATTCTCAGTGTCAAAGGCTGGAGGGGAAAACCAGGATAAGATGAATTCTTTTCTTAACTATTTTGATTTTTTTTTTCCTCTCAAAGTTTGCTCCAGGAGAAGTGAATTCAGCAAATGTTCCAACCTGAAAATGTAGAGGAATATTTTGGATTTCTTAAATATGGATGCAAATCTCTTTTTTTTTTCCTGCTTAACCTCCACCTCTACAAAACAGACCCTTAATCAAGAGCCAGGATTTTCCTCCAGAACAGGGAAAAATGGGATCACAGGGGTATTTTGCCTGGATATGCTGCACTTACACTGCTGTTTTCACCCCAGAGCGGGAGCAGGTTGTTCCTACCCTCTTTCCCGCTTCACTGCCCCTTTATCCTGGGAATTTTGTCCAGAGCAGCCTTCCCATGAGTTTTTTCCTGGGAGTGGGAGGACAATCCAGCAGACAGAATCTGCAAAAATGTTTCTTTGCAGGGTTTGCTTGTGATCAGTGATTCCCCACCCAGGCCAGGCTCTTATCACCTGCCCTTGACATCCCCAACCTCTGCTGGCTGAGGGTTGGGTTGAGGGAATGTTTGAAGAATTTTTTAAATCCTTCATGGACTCGGGGCGATGCCTTGGGGAGGCTGAGCTGGAGCAGAGCCTGCCCAGAGCCAGAGAATAAAGCAGAGATTTATTGAAAGGCCTTCAGGATCCACCTCGGGCAGGACAAGAGCCTGGCCAGGGCTGCAGCCAAGGTGGACCCAGAATGGTCCCCAAATGGCCAAAGGCTCCCCAGGTCTCACCCTTGGATAAGTTTGGGTCCATTTGCACCTCGGGGTTTCATTGTGCAGCGCCAGCTGCAGGCTGTGAGGTCCCGTCCTTCTTGTTCCTGCCTCCAGCCCAGCCTGGGCTGTGCTTTGGGGCCTGAAAGTTGTCCTTGGTGTGCATTGGGAGCAGGATTTGTTTTGTGTGGCTGCTGTGTGCAGAGAGCTGAGTGCCCCTGGGTGTGAGCTCAGAGCTGCGCCCTGGGCAGCGCAGGCCTGGAATAAATGAAAATTAAAAGTGAAGGTGTCAGGAGCGCGTCTTGCAGGCTGCTGCTCGTGCGAGGATTTAACGGGGTTTTTGTTGTTCCTGATGTTGCTGAGCTGCACGGGAGAGGTTGGGAAGAGCCCCTTGTTAATGCTCCCCTCAGCCAGGAATAATCCCAGTGCTTTTATGGGGCTTTGCTGCCGAGCAGGGCCACGGAAAAGGGACTTTTCTCCCTTTTGGAACCAAAAGGAAAGATCCCTGAGCCGTGGGCTGGGGCTCTGAGCAGAGCCCAGGAGCTCCTGGCTGTGCCATTCCCCAATTCCCTCCGTGGGGCAATGCCTGGCTCCGTGCAGATGAGCAGATAAACTCCCCACTCCCCGGGAATTCTCTCCCGAATTCCCAGTGCCCCGAGCAGGAGGAAGAGCCCGGAGCCTGATCTGATGGCGCTCATTCATCTCCCTTTACTCACACCCTGCCAGCCCTCCCTGCTCCGGAGCACGGCAGGGCCCAGCACAGTGAGATCCCGTTTTTATCTCGGTTCAGGGATCTCTCCTTATTTATTTAAACCTCTGCTGCCTCCAGCTCCAGTAACGATGCTGCTGCCCTCAGCATCACGGCCCCTGCCAACAACAACAAGCTCCATTTAGTCTGCTACAGCTTCCTACAGAGAATTGTTTTCTCACTTTACTCCTGATCCTCAACCCTTTCAAAATAGGCAAAGCCTAAAAATTATCCCCAACAGGCTTTTGCATTCATCCACTTTGAAACAAAGCCTTTACACATGTTTGTTCTGCAGGGTCCCACTGATTTTGCCCTTTGCAAACTTTTCTCCCATTGCTTCTCTCCAAGCCTTTTCCTTCCCGGACTTTTATATCTGGATGTGAAAGGCTAGAAGGGGACAGAGACAAAAAAAAAAAAAAAAAAAAAAAAAAAAAAAAAAAAATCCAATGTATTTCTTTTATTTGATTCCCAGTTCCTTATTTATGCATCTACACACACACAGGGGCAGATGCTGTGTTCTAATCCTACAATAATTGGCTCTGGAAAAACAGGAGCTTGTAATAATAATACTGTGAATCAAAAGAGCTGCTGGAATGATGGGGAAATTAATCCTGAGTGCGTGGGCACTCCAACAGTGCCAGGGAGGGAAAAATCATCTCCTGTGCCTGCTCCTGTCTTCAGGACCCCCAGACTGGCAGCCAGACCAGGCTGTCCCACTCCTGTTTCCCTGCTCCTTCCAGGCAAGGCCTGCTGGCTCCGTGGGAGTGGGGAAACGTGGAATGTTGGTAAATAAACCATATGCGAAGGGCTAATTCCTGATTCCTGATTCCTGGCACTGCTTTTTTTGCTCGGCAGCCACCTGGCCATCAGCAGCCCGGAGGGGACCGAGGCTGAGGTGGCTGCATGCAAGGAGCTCAGAAATTCCTGTCCTGCTGCCTTGGGCTGTTCCCAGCCCGGAACAGGGAACTGGGAGCTGTCAAAAACCCCACACAACTTCGGTGGCTTTGGTTTTTGTCGCCCTGATTTTTTCACCTTCTCTTCTGTTTCACAGTTTCATGGTTTGGGTTTATTTTCACGCTCAGGTGTGTAAACACTGGCAATGTTTATCATAAATTCAAGGAAAGTTTTCATTCCTGTTCTTAGAGATACGAACAGCTGATGGACAATTGTCTTGACCAACAGGATGGGGAGAGGTATCAACCTTCTCCCCCAGTCCCAAGCCTTAATAAAAATACTATAAAATGAAGTCAAATCTTTTAATTAAATAGTTCATACCTTCTCACCAAAGTGTGTATCTGTGTCCATGTGACGAACAGCCTCAGGTTTTGCTCACCTTTCTCCCCAAGCCTGGGTCTGCTGGGACAAGAGCAGCCTGGGAGGGCTCTGTGGTGGCCCTGCGCTCTCCAGCCTCCCTCTCTCCACCAACACCAGAGGGAAAATCCCCAAGAGGCTGCTCTGCCTGCAGGTCACTGCTTTGTGGCAAGGTGTGACGGGAAAATCCGTGTCCTGACCAGCCCGCGCCGGGATGTGCTGAAGGGAAAATGCTCCTTCAGGAGGACGTGGCTGCTGTGGGACAGCCCCTGTGTCAGCAGCTCTGGCTGTGCCCCACGGAGCTCACCCGCGTCCCTCAGGGGCAGAATTCCCAATGGATTTGGTGCCAGCTGCTCTGGAGCGCCTCGCTTTGGGAATGTCACCTCTGGGGACACATCCCTGCCGTGAGTGCATCAGCAGGGGCACAGGGTGTGACTTCAGGGCTGGGCTGGAGTGGATCTCAGCCCCGGCTGCCGACAGATGTTGGGGAAGATGAATTAGGAGAGCCCAATAAATATGATTCCTTAGCGAAAGATTTTGAAAATACAGAACCTATAGGCGAAGTTGAAATGAAGGCAAACTTTGAGATCTGAGATGCCGAGCCATTGGTTACTGAGCAACTGAAAAAAACAAAGGCTCAGCCAGCTGAAGAAGCATCTCCCTCGATTGAACAATACCCTTGGCAAAGAGGGGGATGCCGAGGCTTCAAAGGTCTGAGGGACCTCACCACANCAGAAGAGAAGGCTGAAAAACCAGGGCGACACCTCTTGGCTCCCTGCTCTCTTCTTTGCACCCCTCTCTCCTCTCTCTCTCGGGGCACGCTCCAGCCGTGGCTGGCAGCTGCAGCAAAGCTCTGACTCCCACAGGGCCCTGGGCAATAAACCACGTTTCACGAGCTGTGNTATTCAACACAGAAACAGATATAGAGTGCTGTAACAGGGACCCAGCCCTTTTAGCCCTCTTCCCTCTCCTCTCTTAGCCNTGTCCCAGACAGCCCCACCTCAGTCTCCTGCAGACAGGGAAGCTCCTGCTCCAGCTGCAGCCTCCCTGTGCCTCCCTCAGCTCGGCTCAGCTGCTCCAGGAGCACGGCCAGGCCTGGGGGCTCGGCCAGCCCAAAGCCAAGCCTCCTCCCTGGGAGGCTGCAGCACGGGAAGCTGTTTGGGATCCTCTGGGCCTTAACAATGTGATCCCATGGCCGTCCTTTTTCACATTTCGGAGAGCACGGAATGCCAGGGTTATTCCTGTGTGTGAGGCTTATGCTCTCAGACAGAACCGGAGGAGCCCTCTCCAACCTTCTGCCCCTTTCACACGGCCTCCAGAACCTCCCCATCTCACTGGAGGCACCAAAAAGCTGCTCCGGGAGGGCAGTTGAGGTTTTCCCACTGGAGCAGCACATCCATGATCTTGAACTGTCCCAAAACTCCAAAGAGACAAGATCGAGTACGTTTAACTCGCTTCTCACAAGGCTCCTTCCCCGGCTGCTCAGGGGGGCACAATTTGCCTGCTCACAGGGGAAGCAGAACTTGTGCTGTGGCTCATTCTTAACCCCTGATAAACTGTGTCAATACCCCGATCAACACTGGAGCATCAGCGTAATCACGGTAATTTTGGAAAATCAGATATTTAACAGCGACTCTTCAATCAGGCCGAGTCTTGGAAAGGGGAACTTGTAATGGGAGGAGAACTGGTGAGTGAAGGAGGCATTCCCAGCAGCTCCAAAACCTCTTTTACCATAGGATTTCACCATTTGAACAGGATATTGAGATATTTTGTAACTGGGATTTAGTTTTGATGTAATTTTGATTTAGTTTTGATTTGTAGGCGCTGGAAGGAACTTGTGCTGTTCACTTACCTGTTCCACTTCAGGTGGCATTATCAAATCTGTGAACCTGACATAAAAGGTAATTAAAAAAATTGTTCCCAACCACATTTTCCAATCGTATATTCAAGAATCCATAAGGACAGTGATGCCTCTGGATGGTTCGTGTCACCAAAAGCTGTGGGGCAGAACTTTCAGGTGAAAACTTTCCATGGTTATAGCTGAACTGGAGCAGCTCAGAGACCTGGTATCAGCTCTTTACACGTTTCTTGTTGAAAAGGTGGCTCCACGATGAAAGTCCTTTAAAAATCCAGGCCGTATATCCGAAGTGAGCCCACCAGAAAAGAAAAACAATAAAGAAAGTAGCTTTGAAAGACTGGGCAAAGGTCTGGAGGAGCCGGAGTTTTCCTTCCCTGCAGTAAAGCGTGGCTAAAACAACACAAACTCCTATGGCTTACTAATTTTTCAACCCAATATTTTCATATAATTTGTGTGCTTTATAAGCCTTGGAAAAGCCACAAGAGGCCACACATTTCTGATGTAATCGTCTTTGAATTCAACAAAGCCCATTACCATGTCAATGAGGGGGCTGGGTTCAAAGAGCACGGGGTGGTTTGCAGAGCACCCAGAGGGGATTTGCACTGCTGCTACTGAAATAATAAACTCCTCTCCGGCCCCCTCCCCTCCCAAATTTTGGCTCCAGCTGGAGGCATTCCAAGAGTTTCGTTCTAATCGCAGATAATTCTTTTTTTATTGTGTCATTTTGGGTTCTGTTGTTGGCCATAACAAACGTTGCTATGTGACCGGAGCAGCTTTAGGTGAGGTCAGCTTGAGCACAACCTCTCTGCATTTTGGCCCTTCAGGATGTTCCACGCTTGGGCTGGAGGTTGCCTTTTGTTTCCAGGGGCTGCTTCATGGAAATGGCTTTTTTTCTCCACCAGTTTATCCCAGTTTTTCTGCTCTCTGCAAGCCGTGGTGGTTTTTTTTAAAGCTTTAATTAGAAGAGGTTAATCACCGATGCTTAAACTGTCAAACACTTCTGCATGGGAATGTTTTCCTGCAGGAGAAGTGCCACTGGCTTACACTGAGCTATTCATGGTGCAGAATATTTTATAGAGATTCAGGTTTTGCACGTTTGGGACCTCACGTGGGCCCTCCCAGGAGCAAAAGGGAAGGCAGAAGGTGCCAATACAAAGCTCAAACTATAGGAAAGAAAGAAAAAACCAGCTAAAACCCCCCAAAAGTTTTGTTACAAATGCTCACCTTGGGTGCAACCCCTTGCAAAATGCTTTGGGATGGAATAATCAAAGACTATTTATTCCAAAACATTGCAAGTTGAAAATGACAGCTCAGGGTGAAAGAGTTGAAGGGTGCCTAGAGAACCAAAAAAAAAAAAAAAAGCCTAAAAACGAGAGCCTTGGCACTGTGAGATGTTCCTTGGTGAAGAAAATCTTCTCTTGAAGTCCTTTCCTGTTGCTGACCGAACATCCATCGCTCTCCCTGGGATGTAATTCATGATTGTGGGGACGAGGATCTGATTTTTGGGGCAGTGACCTCACCCTGCTCCCTCTGCAAGACCTCCAAACCCAGCGAAGCCCCAGATCCCCCGGGCTTTCCAAACCGATGCCAAAAGGCCCCGGGCAGAGGGATGAAGTGACATCAGGGAAGGAATTGCCAAAACATCGATGATTTAATTACCAAACTCTGCTCCCAGGGCCCTGTGGTGGCCCAGGTGTGTGTGGGGGATGGCAGAGAGGACTTAGGAGGTTCCAGAGGAGATCCCAAACCTTTGCAAAACATCTGGAGGGCGGGAGAAACAGCCCAACGATGAAATCCCACCTCATCTTGTAGATGGTCGAGCAGAAGGACCAACAGCCACAGAGACACAAAACCTTTGGGTGTTTAGGGCAGGGAAGAGCATTTTCCTCTCAGTTTTTTTTAAGAAGATGCCCCCGGTAGGGTTGCAAACGCTGCAGCTCACCAGAGCAGAGCCATTAAGGGTTTATTACAATCGAGTTTTATAACCCACGTTCTAATAAGTCCTGCAAGAATGTGGCTGCATGCAGTAATCATTTCATAAATATTAATACAGCATTTAGAAACGGGGCCTTAATTTAGAGTGTTACCTTTTTACTGGCAAGTGCAGGGTTTAATTACCACAGTAAAAGCAGAGATTAGTTAAGCCTTGCTGCTGTTCTAATACCTGGGAACCAGCACCAGCCCGGCTTTAATAAGCAGCTTCTGAGGAGGTGAAAGAAATTCCTCTGGCTGGAGAGGCTGAGGGGGGAAGGTTTGCTGCTGGAAAGTGGCTGTATTCTTTAACAAGGCTAGACTGTGGAATGACTTCTTCTTGCTGTCTGCATTTTTGTGTGCGTGTGTGTGTTCGTTCACACAGGGCTCCAGGCAGGGCCAGCAGGGATGGACAGACTCCTTCAAGTAAAGGAGCACCAGCACAAGCAACCAGCACCAAAGCATTGGATTTCTTTTCTGGGGGAAAAAAAAAAAAATTAACTCATTTTTTCATATATTGGTTATTTTCACTCAATTTTGTGCTCCTGGAAGGTCCTTTTTTTTTTTTTTTCCTGCCCTGCTGGTTTCTGTTCCCAGATAGAGCAGCGGGGAGGAGGCAGGAGCCCGAGTTTCCATCGCCGCTGGCACGGAGGGAACAGCAACCTTGGTGTATCATTTTGCCAATGAACGAGATAAAAATAACCAGCCTGCAGTCATTGCTCCTGAGATCCTTTGGGGGAAGAGAGAACAGAGGCCTCGAGGGCTGCACTTTGAGTGCTGATTTAATCACTGCCTGCTCTGGAGCAGGGCAAGGGACGGCCTAAAATGCCACTGCCGAAAATTCCAGGTGACTGCAGCCCCAAATCCGCTCCAAGGCAGGTCCTGCAAGGCTGGGACGCAGCGTTCTCCCCAAAAGAGGATAATTCCAGCAGCTGGGATGGGGAAGGGGAAGGAGAGGCCACATCCCGGCCGTGCAGGAGCAGATTCCAGGCACAGGAAGAGCTCTGGGCTCCCTCAGGAGGGGCCTGGCTGTGCCAAAAGCTGAACTCACATCCCCTGGTCCCAGCCCGGGGAGATAAGCCGTGGTTCTGGGGAGAAGCCCAGGGGTGAGGACAGCTCTGGGCAGCGAGGCTGTTGTGGTTCCTCCCGCTCCTCGCAGCCCCCTCAGCCTCGTGATTTATCGCAATTCTCATTTCGCAGGCCCAGCCAGCGGGGATTGAAATGTTTGGAGCCGGGGTGGGTCCTCTGGTGACCACAGAGCCCAGGCTGTGCCCCCACACCTGGTGGGGTGAGGGTGCCTCCGGCCAGAGCTGGGATGGCAACAGCTGCCCCCGAGGGAATTGTCACCCTTGGGCTGCTGCGAACAAGGGCAAACCTCCCCCTTTGGATCAGAGGAATGTGGGGGAAAAGAGCGAAAAGAAAAATGACAGAGAGGGATTGGAACCGCAGAATGGGAGAGGGACCCACAGGGGTGATCCAGTGCAGCTCCCTGCCCAGACACCCCAACATTCCCACCCTGGGCATCCCTGGCAGCGCTGTGCAAACCCTCCCAGAGCTCTGGGAGCCTCGGGAATGTTCCCCATTCCCTGGGGAGCCTGGGCAGGGCCAGCACCCTCTGGGGGAAGAACCTTCCCCTAAATTCCATCCTGAGCCCTGACACAGCTCCAGCAGTCCCTGGGCCCTGTCCCTGCCACAGAGAGCAGAGCTGCCCCTCAGCAGCAAATCAGGGCTGGAGGCAAGTGGGAAAGTGGAATCCAAGCAGGACTGGCGCTGGATCCAGGGGGAATGCTGAGCATCCTGGATGTGCAATGGGAATCCGAGGGCTGGAACCTCTCCAGGTTTTTTTTTTTTGCACCTTCCTGGGCAGCATTCCCAGCCATTCCCAGCCATTCCCAGCCATTCCCAGCCATTCCCAGCCACTCCCAGCTGTGACACTTGGATCATCATGAGGGGATGTTGCCATGGCTGCTTTCACAATTAAAAACAAATCCAGCTTATGCTGCAGCCCGTGTTATAAAAATAAACGCAGCTACTTTGCATAATAGCATAATTAGGGCCTAATTGCCAGCTGGTGTGTTAAACCATAAATGAAAACAAACAGGGCAATAAATGGAATTATTAGAAAGATATTATGGCTTGGGGAGATATTACACCATGAAGGCTTATTTGGAGGATCACAGAGCAAACCCAGCCCGAGCAGAGCAAAGCAGGGCCCTTCTCACTCCTCGTCCTCAAATCCCTGGGGATCAATCAATCAAGCAATCCATCATCATCCTCTTTCCGCTCGGGATCATCGGGGCATCCTCACAGACAGAAATCAGTTTTTCGTGTGAAGAGAAGCAGCAAATGGAATCACATGGAAAGGCTCAGAGACAGAAAAGGAATATTTGTGTGTGTCTGCTCATTGCTGGAGGAAGGATCGGGGTTGGGAATGGCACCGGTCCCAGAGTTTTCCTGGAAATTTTACCTTGTGCTAAAACATGATCCATCATTAAAGCTGATTCAGATTTTCAGCATTTCTGCCTTAGTTTCCTGCTGGTGCTGTTTGGTTTTGGGTGAACGTCTGGAATTACAAGGGCAGTCAGAATGGACCTTCCCAACACAGTGCTGGCAAACCAGGGAGTGATGCTGAGCATCACCTGCAGGAGCTCCGGAGTTATTTCCCTCCATGAACAGACACAGGACACACTGGAGACTCCCTGGGACAACCTCTGCTATCGTTCTTCCCTTTTTCTCCCTTCACAAGGAGCTTTACCCTGAGTGTTTCCATCAGAAGAAAAGCCTGTCCTGTCAGGCAGCCCTTAAAAATGAAATTACTCCAGGCAATAACACATTCAGGGCAGGATCTGTTGAAAACAAGGCATAAAACTCCTGTTGAAAGAGCAGGGAGGATAAAAGTTCACGGGGCACAGGTGTGCCCACAGCTGTCCCCAGCACAGCTCTCTGGTGAGGTATTTCTGCCGTGGTAAGAGCAGGGCAGGGCAAGGCAGAGGGGAAAGCAGAGGGAAAATCCAAGCCAACAGCAAGTCAGTAGGTTAGAAATGCTGAATCTTCAACAAATTCCCATCCTTCTCATGGCTCCACATTGGATTTGACAAGATTTATCCCTGTTCCCTGTCTAACTCAGCTGAGGAACGTGAATTGGAACAAGCAGTGCTCCAAAAGTCCCTGGGACCCTCAAGGGAGTGGGCAAACATGAGGGAAAGGCGTTTGTTGTGCTGGGGAGGATTTCCAGCTCTGCTGGAGCTGGGTCTCGGAGATAATTGAGGATTGCACTGCCAGGGGATTGTCGTGCCAGGACCTGTGTGAGCCCAGGCGCCTCTGGAGCACCTGGGTTGCGTTAACAGCCATCGTGGGACTTCCCCTGGGGACACCACACACCGGGGCAGCTCCAGGATGTGGCTTTGCCATTTCCTGGAGTCTCTTCACCAATTAGGGCAGCCATTGGATGGGGAGATTCCAGCCAAAGGGACTGAGAGGAAATCACAGGTATTTGTGGCATCGATCCGCAGCGAATCCCTCATTTCAGGGGCCGGGGCGGGGTTTGCTCAGCCTCTTCACTCACAGGATGTTGTGCAGTTTTGCAGCAGCTCCCATTGGAAAGTTCCAGATCCCTTCTGAATCAAAAGCGGGGTCAGTGGCACCACAAGAGTTGGGCCTTTGCTGGATGTGACCCCCGGGGTTCGGCCACGGAGGGTCCTGAACCAACAGATCTTCCCAGAGCTGGTCAAACAGATTTGTGACCAAGTGTTCCGCCTTCCCTTTGCTCAGAGCTGCATCCCCCTGCCTGCACACCACCTAATCCTGGTTTGGGGTCTCCAGGCAGCACGGTTTTCCTGTGGATCAATCCTACTGGTGCTGAGCCTTGGGAGAGCTCTTTTCCTGAGCATTCCCACATTCGCACTGGGCACTTCCTCCAGGGACACGTTGCCATTCACGTTTGTTTTCTGTTCTCTTTGGCCGCCTCTCGTTGCTCTCCTCCAGCAGTTCTGGCAGGAGCGGGGAGCTAATGACTTCGGAAGGTCCTATTTCATGTAAAGTTTATCTCCTCCTGACTGACAGCTCCGTGGATCCTTTCCAAAAGCTTCAGGTTGGTTTTCCCGATGTCCTCTTATGTCAGACATAAGATTTATTCTACTGCCAGTACGCAGAGGGTTGGAATCACAGAATGTGCCTGTCATGCTCTGCCTCTCCACCAGCTCTGATGGGCATGTGGGGTATTAAATGGACACTTTATTCCTTGGGGAGAAGAAAAGGCACTTTATTTTAACAAGTTCGCTCCACCCGTGAGAGGGGAGCAAGAGAAACAGAGGCAAAAGAAAGATGTGAGAAGAAGCTGCGAAAAATTAAAGGCAAAGAAAATGAATGAAGGATTAATAAAAGTGAATGGAAAGAGGCAAAACGAAAAGAGATTTAAAAAGAGATCTTGAAATGTCCCATGCAAGAGGTGCAGACATCCAGCCCTGCTGGTGAGAAGTGATCTAGAGATGGAAAGGGAGCCCCTCAGCTAAGGGGGCACAGGGAGAGTGGAGGGGACCTCAAAAGGATCCACGTGAAATGGAACCTTTGTGCCTGTGCTGACGCTGCTGCTGGGCTCAGGTGGGACCTTCTTGGGTGAGAGTTTGGGAATAAACTCTTCCCCGTGAGGCTGGGGAGGCCCTGGCACAGATTCCCGGAGAGTTTGTGGAATGCCCATCCCTGGAAGTGTCCACGACCAGGCTGGACGAGGCTTGGATAGGTCTGGGACAGTGGAAGGTGCGGAATGAAAAGGTTTTTAAGGTCCCTTCCCAGCCAACCCATTCCATGATCCCACGAGACGCAGGGAATTACTGAAGGCACCCCTTGCTCCCTCCCCTGTGGGTGCAGAAGGAGCCCAGAAAACCCTGCAGCTCCTCCAGCCCCCCCTGGAAGGGTCACACAATAAAACAAGATAAAGGCGGGAGCCAAGGCAAACACCACGGGCCCACTCTCAACATTTATTCCTAGATATTTTTTTAGAAAAAGAAAATACAGACTAAGCACATAAATGGACAAGACTTACTTAGCTCAGTCATTTTTTTCCCTCCCATGCACCACTTTGGAAAATAAATAGTTCTAGAAAATATGGAGCTTTTTTTTTCTCTTTGCAATCCAAGGCCCGTACCTACACTCACAGCAGACCTTTAAGAGCTACATTTTTTCCTTTTTTTCCCCGCTGTAATTATGGTCTCATTAAGATTCCAATAAAAAATAGTCAAGAAAACCAATTTTTTCTCCTTTTTTTTTTCTTTATTTTTTTTTCAGAGAAAACAGAAGTGCCCACAGTGTCTCTCTCTACATGTTATGCTTTTAAAATATTTGCATTTGAAATTCCTCACTGCAAATAATTCCAAGCCAAATGTAAATATAACACTTAGATTACTCCCAGAAGAACATTCTTTTGACCATTAATCCCTCCAATTTGGAATCAAATTTTTCCCTCTCTCTCCTCTTATTTTTTCCAATTTTCCCCCCCCACCACCAGGACTGTAATTCCACTGTATTGACTGGATCCTGAGATTTGATAGGCAATGTGTGCTAGGAAAAATATCCATATTTTAGAACCTGCTGGAGGTCCCTTGGTCTCCTCTGCTTGATTTCTGTCGGGCTCTTGCTGCTCTTACAGAACCCACAGGGACAGAGGTCCCAGAATGCCGGGATGAGATTCCTGGCAGGATGGGGAGCAGATTATGGAGATTCCAGGCAGGGGAAACAAGGTGTGACATGCTCAGCTCCAGCACGGAAGCAGAGCTCAGCACGGAGCTGGAATAGGAACATTATCGCTCCTGCTTCCCACCTACATTTCCCTAGGACACAGAAAAGTCAGGAGGAGCCATCCCAACCCTCTAAGGCCAAGCTCCTACAGGACACAGGCCTAAGGATTCCACCCAAGAGCTTCTGCTCGAGCAAATCTTCCAAAACCAGAGCCACTCCTGCAGGAGGGGCAGCACGGGTTGGAGCTGCCCTGAGAATTTTAAGGAGGAAGGGCTCTAAACTAAAAAAAGGTGGATTTAGGTTGGATACTGGGAAAGAATTGTTCCCTCTGAGGGTAGGAAGGGGCTGAGATGGAGTTCCCAGAGAAGCTGTGGCAGTCCCTGGACCCTTGGAAGTGTCCAAGTACAAGGCTGGAGGAACTGGGATGGTGGAAAGTGACCCTGTGGAGCTGGATGGGCTTTAAGGTCCCTCCCGACCCAATCCAACCCAATCCAATCCAATCCAATCCAATTCAATCCAATCCAACCCAATCCAATCCATGATTCCGTGATTCTGTGATCCCACTTTGCAAAACCATGACTCCTCCTTTCCTTTCCAAATGGCTGTGCCATGGGAGACCCCGGGCCCGGAGGTGTCCCAGCAAACCAGGACGCGCTGTCCCACCACGCTGTGGTGACACCGAGCCAGGAGCTCGGTGGGATCTCACTCTGGGCCTGTCACCGATGGCCAGAAACGCAAGGCCTGGCCCAGAAACTTCTCCAGCCTGTGTTCATTGGGATTTGTGCGTGGCCAGGGCCATGTCCAGAGGAGGATTTTGGAATATTTGAGCGGAGCACTTCCCAAGCAGCAGCTGGATGCAGAGCCGGCGGCGCGGACTGCCATGGACAATGCACTTCTATGCGCTCCCAGCTCCCCTCGGCCAGCCCCCTCCCCTCAGGAAGATGGTTTATGAACTGTGTACAAATGTTTTCATTCAATGGCAGGAATGTTGTTTTCCTAAAATCGGGAATTAGGACTGGGGCTCATTTCAGGAATTAAGGCGTTAAGCCTCAGGAATCCAGCGGCAAAGACAGGCAGCATCCAAGGGATAGAAATGCCAACCGGCAGGAATCTGGGTGCGGAGACTCTGCAATGTTAATTGGAGCTTTTTTTTTTTTCCTTTTTTTTTTTTTCCAAGATAGGTTTGTCCCGGTGAGTGGAAGGCGTTTTGTGCACTCTCTGTTGAAGCAGCACTTGGAAAAAGGCCCTGGAGGACTTCTTTCCAGCCCTTGTGTTCATTGGAAGTGCTTGGGCTGGATCATCCTGCTTTGCCCGTGGATTTTTCCCCGGTGGGAATGCAGCGTGGTGGAGTTGGCACCCGGCTGCCTCCCACCTCTGCGCCTGGGGTGGAATGCAGGGAGCACAGACGGATCATCCCAGGAATGCAGTGGGTGTTTCCTTGGGTCTCGTTTCTAGGTTTTAATCGCCTTGAAAAGAGTAGCGAGCGTGATTTGAAAATACGAAAAAAACCCCAAAAACCCCACCCCCCCCAAAAAAAAAACCCAAAAAACAAACAAAACAACCCCCAAACCCAACCAACCAAAAAAAAAAAAAAACCACAACAAAAAAACCCAAAAAACCCAAAACCAAACCTACCAAAAAAAGATACAAAGCTGTGAAGTGAAGGGGAAATTAATTTGTAAGACAGTGGAGCAGATTGCAGCTCCCTGAGCCAAAGGCCCGGGGCAGCTTTCGCCACCTCTCCTGCCCTGCCCTTGGCTGATGGGAATCTCCCAATTTCCCTCCTGCCAAGCCTGCAGCTCCCACCCTGCCCCTGGTGGGGACCCCTCGCTGCTGGAGGCATCCCTTCAGTACCTGCTCCAAACTGACACAGCTCGGTCCCAATTCACTCACAGCTCCTCTGCCAGGGATTTCCAAATGTCCAGATTTCCAAAAATGGGATTTTAATGGCTCCATCTGTGCTGCATTTCGCATGAGACACATACAAATAGATAAGCGTCACATGCAAATAGATAAACATCTTTAAAAGGCATTTTTCTGCTTGGCCTGCTCCTCTCTTGGGTCTCCATCATACCACAAACTCTTCATTGACACCAACTCCACTTTCTCAATGATCAGCCAAGATCCAGAGCACAATTTAAATACATTTTCAAACGCATCAAAGCTAAATTGGAGCAGCATTTCTCTGACCTCCTGCTCAGGATTTTGGGCTGATTTTAGATTTTTTCTTTTGTTTCCTTGTCTCTGCAAAGGAAACATCAGCCTCTGTCCTTGACACAGGGAAGATACAATCACAGGAGTCTCCCTGAACTGGAGGGAAATCAAAGCCACTGCACTGGCCCTTGCTAGGAGACAGTAATTCCTGCCTGGCATTTCAGATACAATTGCAACATTTGCCATAAAGCTTCTTGGGAAAGATAAACGCAATTTTCCTCACCCCTACAAAATGTATTAATTCATTGTCAGCAGCAGAGATTACCCCTGCACACAGAGTCCAAAACACCCTTTCCAGATTTAACTTCCCCTCCCCAAGGAAGGTTTTCCCCACCCGGCCATCCCTGGGCTTCCTGCCCCCCTGACCCTTCTCCTGTGCTTTGGGCATTTTTTTCTGGGTCCCTGCAGCTGCCCTGAGATGGAATTTAAAGGTGTCACAGATTTCTGTGGATTTCTTCAAGAGATCTGCAAAGGTGGGAGAGGGTTGGTGAGAATGGAATGAAGGAAAGCAGAACTGAAGGCAGCCACCAAGAACAAATCCTGTGAGCAGCAGGATTCCCGTAGTGTGAAGAAGAATTTGAAAGCAGAGAGGGCAGAAATCGCTCAGAATGAAGTGCCAGGCCAGCCGTGGGATAACCTTGTCCCTTGTGTCCCCATCCAGGGACACTGAGCGCAGGCCTGGAGCTTGCAGCACATTCCAGCTCCCAGGAAAGATGCCGGGAAAGCTGCTGGGTGAGGTGGAAATGCTCCAAAGCGGGCAGGTGGATGAGCCCTGTGCTGGAGCCGGGCACCAGGCTGGTCCCTGGGGGCTCCATCAGGATCTGCTGCTGCCTGGGCGTGTCTGGCTCTGGGTGTCACCAGGGGAGCAAGGACAAAACCCTGTCACCACTGCGCTGGGACAGCTCAATCCTTGGAACCCCTCCTGCCTTTCTGTCCTGCCACGCAGGGAGTATCTCTGGCAAAATTCTCCTTTCCAGAGGCGTTTGGGAGCCGTGAGGCGTGGCAGGAGGGCAGGGGGAGCCCTGTACCCCCGACAGCTCAGCCTTGTCCGGGCGCAGGAACCCTTTGGCAGGTGGAGGACTGGGAAGCGTGGAGATGATTTTTGATGGGCTCGGAGCTGCAAGGCTGAGCAGCCAGAACCTCCACAGCCACGAAACCTCTCTCCCCTTTTTCCCCTGCACCTTCAGCAGCAAGGAGAAGGCCAGGGCATTGTCAGGCTCCCCCGGGCAGAGAACTGGGAGGAGATTCCTGGTTTTATCCCCCCGCCCAAGCCGAGGCTGGTGGACAGGAGGAGGCTCCTCGCTGGGGGAGCAGCGACTGTAAATCCAGTCTGTTTCCAGAGTTTACTCAACAGTGCAAACAAAAATAAACGGGTGTCAGCTCGCCGGCTTAAAGAGGCCATGAAAGGTGACACTGTGTCACTAATCCCTTGTTGCCATTCATTAAATACATCCTCTGGGCTGTTAATCTTCACACCTTCCTTCGGGGGCCACCAGGCAACAAGCTGGGAGGTCTTGACCATGGCAGAGGATGGCAGGAGATGCCGAAGGTCAGCCCTGAATAAGCAAAAGCAAGAACATTGGAATGGTAATAAGATCGTGTGTGAAGAATGCACGTTAAATATGATCAAGTTGGCTGGGGTGGCTGGAGAAGGAGCGGCCCATCTAAGAGGATATTCCAGAATGCCCAGAGAAATCTGATCAATCCAGATCCTCACTGATCCCCAAATGTGACAGGACACAGCCTCGGCCAAGCTGGGCATGGCAACAAAGGTGAGGAAAATATTGGGGCTAATCACGTCCACAGTGAGAGTGTCTCTGCCGCATAAAACATCCAAAGAAAAGGAATAAATGCAGATTGCTTTCCCACAGAGAGCAGATTAGGGGCTGCCCCTGGACAGGAGTGCCACAGGAACCTCACTGGCCTTCAAGGGCAGGACAAGGCACCCCTCACCTTGCTGAGCCCCCATCTGGATCACAATGTCTCTTGCGTCCGGAATTTTTCACAGGAGATTTGTTGGCTGACCTCGCGCCGAGCCAGAAGTGCAGCAGAGCCATCACATCCCACAGGAGAACAAGGAAAGGCTGCCCTGGGACGGGGTGAGGGGGTGAAACCCCCCCCAGGCTGGGCAGTGCTGACCTTCAGGGCCCAGCCGGGGTTCAGAGAGGCGCTGGCGAGGGCTGGGCGCTCCGAGCACAAACTGCTCCCGATTTTCCAGTTCAGCAGGTTGGCACCTCTGGGCTGTCCCTGGTGCCCTGTGCGCCGCCTGTGCTGCTTCATCCCTCACCAGGCTGCTCATCCGAGCGAGCTGGAGATGTTCCCTGAGCTCTGGGCAAAGACAACGAACAAACACACGGCGGGATTTGGGAGCCGGGCTGTGCTGGCCTGCCCGTGCCCAGCCCTCAGGAATGTGACAGCTCAGGACAAACCCCAGCAGCAGCTGATCAACCCCGTCCTCCCTCCCGAGCTGCTCCTGCATGGAAAGGAGGGGAATATTTGGAACGACGACGCTTCTCCCTCCAGCAGATAAATTTAGCGGCGTTTGCACTGAGGTTCGAAGCGCTGACACAAATCTGCAAGGCAGGGATTCAGCTGAAATTCTTTCCAGTGTTGTATCACCACACAGCTCCCCACAGGTGCTGTTGGTGGTGGTGTTTTGTGGTAAATAATCTGAGCAAGTGGATGTTTTGTTACAACAATCTCTGGCTGCCACGCGGACCCACTGGTTTGTCCCTGGCTCGCTGTGCTGACGTTACAGTGCCCTTGTCCGGAAATGAGGCTCCAGCACCAAACGGACAAAAAGTAAGAACAACACCTGGCAAGGAAGAAATCACCCAGCCTGCCTCATCCGCCAAGAGTCTGGGTGTTATCCCATTTTTCCATGGATACACTGAGGTGTCAGGGTGACTTTGCTGGGTGAGAGACAGATGAACAGCTGCTGACTCTCTGCCCCTGGGTGTCCTGAGGAATTATTCTCCTCTGGAAGAGCTGCCACAGTATCCTTGAGCTAAAAGGAAATCTCTCATTTGGCTCAGAATGATGACAGCCCCCAAAAAGAACCGGCCCAGAGGGCAAACACCCCGTTTTTGTCACACGAAACGGGCAGGAAACAAGATTGAGAAGAATTAGCTGGCGGAGATCAAGCTGCACAAGGGAGAGGCGGAGAGAGGCCGCTGCAGCGGGTGGTGGCTCGGTGACCCTGTGGTGAGAGATGGGGAATTTTCCTGCAGGATCCAGCATCATTCCAACGCGGCAATGACCCCTTCCCCGAGCACGGGGCAGAGCTGGGATCCAGACCCCAGACACGGGAGCAGCCCTGCCACAGGGCTGTGGAACTCCGAGGATTTCCACAGCAGGACGTGTTTGTACACGTGCTTTGCCACCAAAATGTTTTTGTGTTCATTTTAACAACCAAAAACCCCCCAGACAAGCCCCAAACCCACAATTCTGTTGCACGGGGCCCTATTTACTGTTTATCTTTGCTGAGAACATATGGTTCCACTTTCTTGGGCCGTTGGTGTCCAGGGTTAATGACATCTGACCAGATGGCCCAAAGCAAAGAGTGATGGGACCGACGTGCAGGACAATTAATCTGGAGGGGGGGAAAAAAAAAGCAAAATAAAACGAGAAATCCTGAAATGCCCCCCCCTTCACCCATAAAATGTCAGATCCTTGGGCTGCCATCTAGACAGATGTTGTTACCATCTGGGAAGATGTTAAGTGGAGCCTTTCTGTTCCCTTTTTTTTTTTTCTCCCATTGAAATGCCCCAAATGTAAATAGTAGACACAAAAACATTTATAAATGATGCTGTCTCTTTTCCCCCCGCCGAGGCCGAGGTTGTCTCCGCAGCACTTCCAGCTCAGCTTTTAAAGGTTTTTCCAGTGACACACTCCCAACGTGTCCAGTGACAAATGATGTAACGTGTTACTGGCCCAGGGGGGCTGTGCAGGGGAGCCCTGGCTTTCATTACGTTTTGCACGCGAACATTTTCTCGTCCACAAAAACCCCGGCAGCACCACCACGCCTCCCGCGGCCCGGGGTGCCAGGGCAGCACCAAAACGCCAAAAACGAACGGCCACAAAGGGCTGCCATTCCCTCTGGACTGTCTCTGGGCTTTTGTGGGAGATATTCCACACTGGGAACCCTGAGGGAGTCTGGGCACAGCCTCCAGCGCCCAGCTCATTAAACTGCCTTGGGTTTACAGGAGCAAACTGGGCTCAAACACCAGCCCCGGCTCTGGAAAATGCCGCCTCCACCCTGGCAATGCCTTGTTTGGGGCTGGTTTTTCTGAGAGGAACAAGTTCCAGCGGTGTCACTGAAAGGAAAAGTTGCCTTTGAGTGCCCGGCCGTAGCTTTGTGGCTGTGACACCGAGGGCAGATAGAGTTTTGCTGAAAGAAGAGTGCTTTTCGGAGCATTGCTTATTTGGTTTGGGGCACTAATATAAACTGTGCTGGCAAATCCTTTCTCCTGTAGGCAAAGGTTAAGTAGTCCATTGATTTAATTGGCTTAAAGTTAAGTAGGTGTCTACAAGATTAGAGCCCGAGAGCAGCCCTTCATTTCAAGCTGGCTTCCTTCTTGCTCTGACATCACAAAAATCTTCGGGGAGCTTTTAATTCCCCCCAGCTTTGAAACTTCAGAGTTATCTTTCGTCAGCATCTCAGAAGTTGGCAGAAAGATGCAAAGCCGGGGTTTTACGATATTTTCATCTCCCTCTGGCTTCGTTGCTCGCGCAGCTTCACAAGCAGCAGAAGACACATTTGTCCTGCACCATGACCACATCTGAGGGAGCTCAAGGAGCAGCTCGTCTTTTCAGACTCAGCTTGGCATTTTCTATGCTGGATTCAAAGTTTTCAACCCGTTTTTGTTCCGTTTGCCCAGCTTTTATAGGCTGGCTGCAGAGAGAATGCCAGGGAAATTGAGACACAAAATGGGCAGAGTGTCCCAGGCTCCTCGAGATCCTTCTCCCTGGAGGAGCAGCCACCATCCCGTGATTTCCACGTGGAAACACTGCAGGTTTGAGCAACCCTTTGCTGTAAAGAGCTCTCTCAGCCCCGTGACTCCTCCACATACTCATCACCCACCCAAACCCATATTTCAGGAGTGGGAGCAGCGCTGTGGGTGTCTGGAGCTTCGATGCTGGGAAGCACAAAAGGTTGAAGCAGAAATCAGAGTCCAAAAGATGAGGGAAAATGATTTTAAAGGGTCTTCTGTGTCCTCTATACCTGTTTGAGGCTGTGCTTCATCTCTGTCAAAAACCTCCTGAATCAAAACCCTCCCAGCACCATCTCCGAATACAGGGAACCAGGCACTGGAAGACATCTGCTTCAAGTTGGAAGGAAATTATTTTACAAAAACCCTCTCCTGTCTATTTTTGGTAATTTCTTAATACTCCAGAAGCCTGCTGGATTATAAATGTTTATTACAGATGTTTGCAATGCATACCTGGCTCCCTGGGGCACACTCAATATTCATATATTAGATTATATGATTAAATCTTTATTGGAGACATCTTCTAGGGCAACTTTCCATTGCAGGATGTTTGGAAGAGCAACTGAACGTGAATTTAGGGCTTCAGAGATCCTTCCTTGTTATTCATTGTTCTGTTTAGGACAGAAATATTGGTTGAAGAAACAGGTGGGAATCTCCTTCTTCCCTCCGCAGGCAGCACCACTCTCTCCAAAGGGAGTGCCAAGGACACCTCGAGGGGGTGAAAACAACTCCATCCGAGATTCCCACTGAAATCAGGGCACTTTAATTCATCCACTCGTGGTTTTAACCCTTCAGAATGGGGACAGTTTCCTTTCTGTTCCCACAACCCCCACCAAAAGGAAATTCTGGGGTTGTCTCTCTCTTAAACACTTTCAGTAAATGTAATCAATGAAAAAATGAAATGGAGAGGTCTGGAAGAAAACATAGATTAGGTTTCGACAGATACTGAGATGTTAAAGATGCAGAAAAATGCAGCTTGGTTTTGGGATCTCAGATGGTTTGGGGCTGGTATTGGGATCTAAAAGGGGTTGGGTTTGGGTTGGTATTGGGATCTCAAATGGTTTGGGTTGGGTTTGGTATTGGGATCTCAAATGGGCTGGATTTGGTTTGGGGTTGGTACTGGGATCTCAGATGGTTGGGGTTGGGGTTGGAATTGGGATCTCAAATGGGTTGGGTTGGGTTTGGGTTGGTATTGGGATCTCATATGGGTTGGGTTGGGTTTGAGTTGGGATCTCGGATGGGTTGGGGTT
>WBMY01018356.1:42638-61023 GCA_013397315.1 Donacobius atricapilla | reverse complement strand
TCAGCGCAGTGTGAGGGATGTCACCTCTGGAAAAAGAACCAGAATTCAAATTCGTCTGTGAATTGTGCAGTGTTAAAACCCTTGTCACTGCCATGCCAGCAACTGAAGGCATTGGGAACACATTTTTTGGGGGGTGCAAGAAGATTTTTAACTTCTCTTCCTGTAAATAAAACAAATAAATATATAAAATATATAAATATATAAATCTGCACAAGTGTTGTCACTCCCACAGTCCAAACAGTTTATTCAAAGGCTGAGAGGAGTTTCAGTTTTCCACCAAGGTCAGGACAACTTTGCTGTGCTCTGACAATCCCCGAGCAGGTAATACCCCTAATGCTTTATTAACACAGACTGGGGTCAATAAACACTTTGTTCTGCCCTCCTCCCATATCTCCCCACGTAATTCCCCCATCCTAGTGCCTAAAGACCGGAGGGATTCCCAGACCCAAGCCAGGGAAAGCTCAGCAGTTCAGCTCCATTTCAGCTCTTTTTAAGGCCACCGTGGCTGCCACCTNACATAAATATTCCTCTGAGCCTCGGGGTTGTTGTCTAAGAAAATAAATCACAAAGCTCTTGTCTGGAGGGGCTTGGCCTGGATAAACCAAGCAGCAGGTCCAGGCACATCCAGGATGTCTCTGTGTGCTTCAAACAGCCCCAAACCACAGCCGTTACCTCAAGGTTTGAGTCAGGAAAGATCTTCACCTTCACTGGAGGGGGTGGCAGCTGAGCTGCTGCAATTACTGAAGGTCTGATGAGCTGGAAGAATAAAGCTGTTATTGGAAGGTGAGTTGGGATCCGGGACAGGGGAGCAGATCATGCAGAGAGGGGATTGGGTCTGGGTGGTCTCTGTACGCGCATTTTGTATTTCAAGGGCTGAGAGAAAGAACTAGAAAGAGTCCTGGCATTATGGAATGGTATGGCTGGGAAGGGATCGGAAAAATCCTTCAGTTCCACGGGCAGAGACACCTTCCACCATCCCAGGGTGCTCCAAGCCCTGCCCAATCTGGCGCTGGACACTTCCAGGGGTCCAAGGGCAGCCACAGCTTCTCTGGGAATCTGTGCCAGGGCCCCTCCGCCCTCAGAGGGGAGAAGGTGAAGGCTGAGGCAGAAGAACTGCGGTCCAAGACCAAGAAAAGCAAATACTCCAATGTTTTCTTCAAGGAGGGCGAGCCAATCCTTTTGAAACAGCCCACTGGAGCCTGAATCCCTTGGATCCTTTTGAAAATCTAATTGCATTTTGATACACAAAGATCATTAAGCCACGGAGGTGGTGGATGAAGGAGAATAGAAAGTAACATTCTCCTTAAAATTCAGAAATAACAAACTTCATGGAATGAACACACTGAGCAGCCCTAGGAAGACACCTCTGGGTACTTGGATTGGGTAGAAATTAATCTGGATGAAAATAAGACCAATCCAGCAGCAAAAACATCCCTGACAGGCTAATGTTCAATTTAAATAAACAGTCCTAATGAGATCTGTTATTACCTGCTATTTTGTCATGCTCTGGCATGCAGTCCCAAGTCTAATGTTTCTAAATGCTGTCATAAATTTTTTTCAACCTAATCTGCTCCTAAAAATTTCAGCCCATGTCCCTCCTGGTTCACAGCAAATTACGGACAGTGTTGAAGCCTCTGAGGGAACCCCCGAACACCAAAGCCAGTCTTTCCTCACCCCAGAGGCTGCTGCGACTGTGAAGTTTTATTGAGAACTCTTCAGATGGACGTGTCAGGCGCCCAATTTTGCATAAATCACACAGCCGATCCAAAATTACCTGTTTAGTGCCCAAAGAGGGGGAAAAAACCTGCAATAACCTGTGCCCACCTGACAGCACTTTGACCCCGGCATGATCAGCCATGTTCCCTCCTCTGCTGTAAAAAAACCCTCCAGGTACCGTCCCCCCTGTCCTGCCAGTGCTGGTCCAAGCAGCTGTGCCCAAATTTGGGTGGAAAACCCCATTTCTGGCAGCTCCTGCTGGCCTCAGCAGGGACCCGGCCATGGCATTGCCCTTGAGGGCATCTTCACCTGCTTTCGAGGGAAAGGAAACAGGAGCTGTGTCCTGAACATTCCCTAAATATTTGTTGTGTCCTCAGCCTTGGTGTTTCCATGGTTTTTTGGGGCACAGGGGATGTGCCCTGGAGGGTCCCGGGGTGGTGATGCCCTTCAGGTGAGTTCAGCATGGGAGGCAGCTCCCTGTTCCCTGGCTCTGCTTTTTCAGAATCCAGCCAGGATGTTTTGTTCAGACCTGCCCGGCAGGAACTGCGGGATAGCTCCACTTACTCTGGTGGATTTGCTCTTCATTTTTTAATGGGCAGTGGTGTCTGCAGGACTTTGATGGGTCAGGGGGGCTGAGGATCTCTCGCTGACCCAGGAAATAGTGGGGATGCTCCAAGGGCAGCGTTCTGTGTCGTGCTGCATCGCCAGCACCTCCCCGCTGCTCACGTGCTGGGAGAAGAGCACTCAAAGGCCGGGGAGCTCAGAGGGAAAAGGGAAATAAAAGAGTTCCGAGAGACTCCTGGGTGATCCAGTTTGGGGTTCGATCCAGACGTGGGGACACAGCACGTGGGTCGTGTCGTCACCGGGGGAACACCGAAGCTGAACAAAGAATTTCGGGTGGTTAAGCCCCTGAAATAACGCTCCAGGCAAGTGGAGATGCTCTAACAAAATACCAGAGACCTCGAACCACTAGAATTATCCAGTGATGGTGAATTCTGCTGGCTTTGGTCACGGCTTTGCTCCAGTAGCCCCAAAACCAGGCCCCAGATGCCGTTCAGAGCCGGAAGGTTTGGGAGTGCCCGTCCTGCATCCCGGGGACACTCAGGGGGTGCAGGGGAGCTGCTGTTCAGCGCAGTGTGAGGGATGTCACCTCTGGAAAAAGAACCAGAATTCAAATTCGTCTGTGAATTGTGCAGTGTTAAAACCCTTGTCACTGCCATGCCAGCAACTGAAGGCATTGGGAACACATTTTTTGGGGGGTGCAAGAAGATTTTTAACTTCTCTTCCTGTAAATAAAATAAATAAATATATAAAATATATAAATATATAAATCTGCACAANTGATAAATGCAGTTGTTACTAGGAAAGAACAAAATCCTTTAATCATTTTCAAACATTAAATTCCATCATGTCTGGCCCGTAAATGTAAAGTTCACTTTCCAGGAAGGATTTACCAAAGTTGATACCTTGTGCTGGCAGAACGTTCGCTGTACATTTAGCAAAATGATTTTTTCGGGGGAGGTTGGTTTTTTTTTTGATACGTTCAGCTCCAAAACTACGACCGTGCCCTAATTTGCCCCGAGTGGCTGCAGCTGAATGCTGTCATCTGTCCCTAATAAGGGTTTTGTTTGTCCCGGGCTTATCCCGGGATAGTTAAACCTGCAAAAAAAAAAAAAAGAAAAAAAAAAAAAAAAAAAAAAAAAAAAAAAAAAGGCGACTTGAGCTCCAAGTCTGTTCACCCTCCCCGTGCAGCCTCCAAAGCCTGACGTCTGTGCTGGTTTCTCAGAGGCAATGTTCAACATCTGGTGCCGAACCAGTGGGGTCAAATAATGTTCTCACCATTTAGCGTAATTAACTCCAACCGCCCGTCTGCTGCACGGCCCCGCAGCAGCCAACACAAGCAAAGCCGGGCCAAGGCGAAATTTCTGCTCATTATTAAACCCAAATCTAAGCACTTGTCTGTCTGTAAAAACAGAGCAAAGGGAGGAAAACTGAAACCAGCGAACAGGGTCTGAGGTTTCAATAAATGTCAGAGAGCGTCAAGTCTGTTTGGATTGCAAATTATTGCTGGCTGATGGTCTATTATTTTACAACTGGCGATCGCTGTCAGGAGGTGGGGAGGGGGTGGAGGGAGAGGGTGCTCGAATCCCAGCCAGAGGGGAACAGAAGTTGCAAAATACCGTAACAATCGTTTAAGAAAAAAAAAGAAACCCAAACCCGCCGAAGTCACTTTCATGTTGGCTGAATTTAGAGTTTTCATCGAGGATCTCTTCGAAGAGCAGAGAGGGCTTTGATGGATGTCCCACCACCAAGGGCAGGTTGGATGGGGCTGGGAGCAGCCTGGGATCGGGGAAGTGTCCCTGCCCGTGGAGGAGGTGGGGTTGGATGGGCTTTAAGGTCCCTTCTAACCCAAACCAGGCTGGGGTTCCACGATTCCAATTCTCCTGGGATAGGAACCACCCCCATGTCCTTGTTCGACACACACACACTCACTTTGGTGAGAGGGCACGAACTGTTTATTACAAATTCTGACTCCATTTTATAGTATTTCTACAAAGGGCAGGGACTGGGGGAGAAGGCTGACACCTCTCCCCATCCCGTTGGTCAGGACAACTGTCCATCAGCTGTCCATAGCTCTAAAACAAGAATGTAAACTGCCTTGAATTAAGGAAAACATTGCTTCTGTTTATAACACCCGTGTGTGATAAACAGCCTAAGAACTGTGAGCTGTGAGACACAAGAAGGCTGAAAAATCAGGGAGACACCCCCAGATCCTCTCTGCCATCCCTGCCTCTGCTTCCAAACACCATTCCCGGGAGAATTAGGACAATTGGAGAACCATGAACATGCAGAGCACAAAAAGCCCGTCCCACCTCCCCGCTGAGCTTAAGGGGAGCTTGTATCTTGTCAAGCAGAGATAAGAGAACTTTTAAATGGTTCTTTGGCGCAGTTCATCACACACACACAAACACACACTCACACTTTGATCAGAGGCATGAACTAAAACTCTAAGTTTATTTAAAAGTCTGACTGCATTATACAGTATTTATACAAAGGGCAGTGATTGGGGCAGAAGGTTGACACCTCTCCCCATCCTGTTGGTCAGGACAACTGTCCATCAGCTGTCCAGAGCTCTAAGAACAGGAATGAAAATTTTCTTTGAAACTACAACAACATTGGCCAGTGTTTACAGACCAGAGCGTGAGAAAGAACCCAAAACATGAAACTGTGAAACAGAAGAGAAGGCTGAAAAATCAGGACGACAGTTCTTAAATTCTTTTGGTAAATGAATTAAAATACCAATGGGTGGCTGCTTCTTAAATGGAGTGGAGAGGACATCTGATGGTACAATCCCAGAATCCCGGAGTAGTTTGAGTTGGAAAGACCTTAAATTCCACCCCATGCCACCCCTGCCATGGCAGGGACACCTTCCACTGCCCCAGGTCGTTCCAATCCCTGTCCAGCCTGGCCTTGGGCACTGCCAGGGATCCAGGGGCAGCCACCGACCACCCTTGATGGATTTGACTCCCACTGAGCCCGGACACAGAGGATCAGGCCCAGTTTGTGAGGAGAAGGGAGATGGTGAGGGATGCGCTGCGGGAAAAGCACAAACCAGCAGATGGACAGATGTCCACCGCCGCAGAAAGGCCAGGACAGCAAAGTGCTCGTTGCCCCAAAGAAGGGGAACATTGTCCCAGTTCCACAAAAATCTTCCTGTTGCTAAAACCTGTTGGTTTTGGGCTCTACCAAATGGCCCAGCTGAGGCTTCTGACAGCGGGAAAAGCAAATGAATCCATCCCATGTGCAAAACAATCAATGAAAACATCCTGCAGTTAATGGGGGAAAACATTTCCCCCAACAATGCTGATTCCAGATCCAAATTTCTCAGCCAGCTCTTTTGGAAGAGAACCAACCCATTGAACAGAACTTTACAACTCAACGCAGACCGGGGAGCTTTGAAATCTGTGAAGGGATGAAATGCAGGGAGATGTTTTTACAGGGAAAAGACGGTTGCTCCAGATCAATATGTGAGGTGGGCTAAAATAATTTGCAATTCTATAAAGCGAGAATAAGTCTTTACAGCCCACAATTTTTTTTTTTTTCAGATTTTTTTTTCAGCAATGCAAAGTGAAGAATTCAAGTTTGAAGACAAGAGGGCTTTAAGCGAAATATAAATATTCAAAACATGCCTGTTTGGTGCTATATGGAAAAGTAAATTCTATTTTTTTCCCCCTATTTTTCTCTCCCTAAATTAAACCTGTGTTTTGCGAAGCGAAGGTAAAAAAGAATGGATTCATGGTTACAAAAGAGTGGTTATGCTCTCCTGTGCCCAGCACCTCCTCCTCGCTCCCTCACACGCACACAGCCACTGGTAATAAAACTGTAACTTATGATTTCGCACCAATAATATCCCAAGAAGGGTGCCTCGATTTTCCCCTGGAGCAAAGGAAAGAGGCCAAAACAATCAACGTCTCTCTTGTGCAGCGCTGAGCTTGGGCTCCACTTGGACTCCGCTCCGCGTCCCCCCCCGAGCCTGTGGAATATTCTTTACCTGCCAAACTCCTCAGCCCCAAATGGGATGGTGGCCCTGCAGCTTTTTTTGGCCCCTCTCGGAGCCGGGGGAGGAAGGTGGATCACCCAGAGGTTTCCCCCGCCACCAACCCAACAGGATCTGTCAGGCACAGCTGATGGAGGTTTCCCCAGTGCTACAGCTTTCTGCTGTGAAATCCAAAGGTTATAAAGATACGTTTTACATTTTTCTGGCTTTTGTCAGAAATGATCCCAATTCCTGGTTTCTGGAAGCAGGGACATTTTGCTGTCCCCTCGCTTGCTTTGACCGCAGAGTGCAATGACTTCAGATGTTACCAAGGGGAATTTCTCTTTCTCATCAATCCCTGGCTTGGGTCGGCTCACACAGAACTGGAAAACACTCCAGGGATGGGGAATCTCTGGGAGCACAGGGCCCAGGAGCTGCTGAGCACACGGCAGGGGTGTGTTCCGTGCTTTGGAAGGATTCCTGGTTATCCACACTGCGCAACACCAGGCACTGCCCAGGGAAGAGGAGATGTGCTCTTTGTAATGCACAGTAATTAAATCAGCTCTAATCAACCACAGCATCTCTTTGGGAAGCATCCATGAGTGAAAGGCTCTTTTTTTTTTTTTAGTACAAGTTTTTCTCATTAGTTACACCAAAGCTGCATTTAATTCTGGTCTTGGCTGAACTGAACTCAGATTGCACAGGGAGGGCTGAGAATAAACTTTAACTCTTACGTTTGGAAGCGGCCCTGGAAAGCTGAATATCAACATAATCCCAGTCAGACCCCCTGTGACCAAACATGCGCTTAAAGGAAGAGTAAACAGCCAAACCTCCTCGAGCTGCCTTGGCCCCAGCCCTGTTCCTTCCCTTTGGCACTTGTTCCCTTGGAATGATGGATTAACAACTCCGGATTTCAGCGGTTTCTCTTCCCCCTCCCTCTATTGGGATTAACTGTTTTGGTGTAATTAGTTTCTAATTGCTGTGTCCCCGCCGTGGGAGTTCAGGGGTGGATATCCGTGGACATCTCAGCTCTCCTCAGGCAGGAGGGAGCGAGTTTCCCCGGGAGGAGAGGCTGCCCATGTTTAATGAGCACTTCTGGCCTGACAAATGGCTGTGTAAAACACTTCCTCCCTTCCCATGTGCTCCCTGCGTGCCGGGGCCCTCGGAGTGCCAAGCTCCTCGCTTCTGGATTAAGTATCACACGCTCCACAATTATTTTGTCTCCTTGTCAGATGCTCGCTGTGGAGAGAGGCCGCTGGCTTTGTCCCCCGCCTGGGTGGCGTTAATGGGCTGCTGGGTCACCCCAGACACGCAGAACCATCAGGGATTTCTCAGCTTTTGGGAGAAAACCGATTTTTGCCCCCCCCCGTCGGCACCCTCAGCTCCATTCCAGATGCAGAATCTTGGAACAGAATCGTGGAATGCTTTGGGATGGCAGAGGCCTTAGAGCTGATCCAGTTCCACCTCCTGCCATGGACAGGGACACCTTCCACTGTCCCAGGCTGCTCCCAGCCCTGTCCAACCTGGCCTGGGACATTTCCCTGTCACTCCCGATGAATCTGAATTTATCTGCACCCCTTTGCAGCCCGGCTCTGCCCGCCAGCTCTGCCGTGGTGCTGAACTGCTCAGAGCCCAGGGAATCCAAGGATCCTCAGTGACCCTCATGGCCCTCATGAATCCCTTCCCGCTCAGGGGATTCTGCGAGCCCAGGACTGGGTGAAAACCTTAAGAGAACAAATCTTCCCCCTACATTCTACAGCTGAAAAATTAAAATAAAAATTCAGCGAATTCCCATTGAAATGTGACCCCAGAATTGCACTGGCCTCAATAAATCTCATTGTCCTTGGCTAAAATATCCCTGGAATAATTCTCCAGTTTTAACCAGGCACATCTATTAATCGGCCTCACCCAGATGAGAAAAACACTGGGAAAGAACATCCCTTTTATTGGACCTTCAAAACATTTTCCAGCCAAAAATTTCATCCAACATGGGGCTTAACATTTAGAAGTTGGACTTGGCATTTTAAGAGCTGGTCGATATAAAGTTTGGGACAAACCAGAAAAAAAAAAAGAAAAAAAGAAAAAAAGATTGTTGAACAAAACCTGAGCTGAGCCCATGATGGATGGACCCTTTCTTTGGTCTCATTCAGCATTGAAACCACCCGTTGGCTTGGCCACCCTGAGCTCAAATATTATTTAATGCTGGCGTAAAAAGAAAATAATAATTCTGCAGTGTGAGTGTTCCACAGCGCGGCTTCCAATTCACCTCTGGCCTTCCAGGCTCTGGGCAATGATTCATTTTCCTCCTGACAGGAGGGGTACAACATTCTCAGCGCTTCTTGGGTGGAAGAAAGTTTGTAGGAAGCAAATCCACAGCGAGCCATTAAACTTGATGAGGATTAATCCCCTCCCTCGCCCGGTTTCATGTCCAAAATGCATCGATGGCTTGGAGGATTGAACCGAAGTCCCCAGCTGGGAGCAGAGCTGTGATCTGGGGGTTTTGGGGAGTGTGTTCGTACGACCTAACTAATGGTGGAACAAACCCCAGAGCTCTGGGCTCGGGGAGTCCCACTCCAGCAATAACAGATTGTAAAAGATCAAGTTTCAGCACAATTAGCTCCTGGCTGCAGTTTATTACCCCATCGGAGATTTAAAACATGATTTTTTTTCTCCCCCCCCTACTGCATTCCAACAATACTTAAGTGTCTGGAGCTGACACTGTAAAACAATAATAGAGTGACAAATATCTGTCTATCCGAGGACAAACCCAGTGGCTGGGCTCGTTTGGAGGCCGTAAATTGTAAATGGCACTTTAAAATGGCCTTTTCTCCTTCTTCTCGCAGGTTACAGGGCTGAGTGGAAATGTTCTTGGTGTCTTGTTTGGTTTTTTTACTGCTTGGTGGGATTTCAGGATGGCTGAGGCTTCTGAAGGGCAAGGCCCAGGGGCTGAAGGAAGAAATCCCTGCTGTTTCTCCAGCAGAACCGAAGGTCAACACCCAAAGCCTCCATGTGAAAAAGGAATTAGGTGGAACAAATTCCTCTCTGCAGATGTGCAGCTCTTCCCAGCGGATGTCAGGAGTCTCTGGATGTCCCCTGGGATGACATGGGGAGCATTCCAGCAGTTTTACTGCCTCGGGCTGGATGGAGCACGTTGGAACAGCACTTGCAGGACATCACGAGCAGGAATATGTTTGGGGACATCTTGCTCTGCTGGTTTTTAATAAGAACACCCTGCGAGCAGCCCTGCAGCTTCCAAAGCACCACGCCAGGAGCGAGCCGGAGAAGGGAAAGCACACAGGGGGAAAAGAGGGGAAGCTGGGAGCTGTCAGGGTCGACCTGGGACAGCTCCCAGGGACTGGAAATGAGAAGCATCGCGCATTTTGCAAAACACGGAGTTGCAATCATGGGAGCAAATTGTAGCGATTAGAGCGGGTATGAAACTTCTCAGTGACACAATAAACAGCCGGGCAGAGTTATTTCCATTTAATTAAAGTCCTGTTTACTCAGGCCCCGGTGTTTCAATCCCGAGCAGGGCGACAGGCCCACGTTTGCCCCGTTGCTCTGGGTGTTGTGCGAAGCTGTGCAGGTGAAGGTGTCACAGGAGCTGCCGCGGGGGTGTCCCTGCACCCTGGAGGGTCCACGGTGCCAGCTCTGCTCCAGGAATGGGGTCAGCACAGCAGAAGGAGTCTCCGGGAATCCTGGGGAGGACTGGGGCCTAAGAAAATACAGAGCCATTGGAACAACGCTGGCTGTTCAGCCTCCCATCGCTCTGGGTGGGATTCAGCTCCCTGAGCCCTGCCCAGCTCGAGGCCACAGGGCTGCTTTAAGCTGTTCCTCAAGCCCACTTCAAAGCCAACAGCACCGAGGGAAGTTAGAAGTGGAGCTGTGCCACCTCCCTCTCACGGGGATCTCACAGAGGTCCTTTCCTTTTCCAGGGAATCATGGAAACATGGAACAGTTTGGGCTAGAAGGGATTTTAAATGGTAGGACACGGGATAGATTGACTCCATGGAGCTGTCAGCAGAGAAAGAAGCTTTATTTACAATCCCAACAGTTTCTTTTAGAACACGCTGTGTAAAAAGGTCTGTTATTGCTCCATGGCACTGACACTGCTCTGCATTGGGTCAGGAATAGGAAACAACCCCTGGGACAGTTGTTCTGGCAAAGGGAACACTGTTTGCTGAGCCTGTGCTGAGACACACAGAGAGATGTTTTGGAAAGAGAAACTGTTGGCAGCTTTCCCTTGGGACAGGAGCCGGCAATGGTCAGCGAGCTGAAATTCAGGCTCAGAAATGTCGAGCCCGCACTTTAAAGATCATTTTATTCCAGCCCTGCCGTGGGCAGGGACACTTTCCACCATCCCAGGATGCTCCAAGCCCCATCCAACCTGGCCTTGGGCACTTCCAAGGCTCCAGGGGCAGCCACAGCTCCTCTGGGCACCTGTGCCAGGGCTCCCCACCCTCCCAGGGAGTGTCCGGCTGGGAGCAGACACCTCATCCTTCAGCAGCAGGAGATGGAGAAGCCAAATCCCAGCTGTTCTGGGTAAGGCTCCTGCGCAGGAGGACTGTGCCGGTGCCATGGAAGCTGCAGCTCCAGCCTGTGGGCTGTCTGCCTTCCAAAGGCACCGGGACAAGGGGATTTGGTGGTTTTGTTGGCTGCCTGCACGGGGCGGTTTGAGCCCAGCCTGGTTTCCACAGGTCAGGCTTAAGGCACGCTGGTGGAGAGGTGCAGGAGCCAGCCTGCTCTGCCAGAGCCTGTGGATAAACACAGCCTGCTCTCCGTGCAGGAGCAGCGGCCCTGCAACGTCATTTTCCAGTGATGTCGCTCTGGCACCTTCCTGCTGCACTAAACTCACTCTGAGGGAGTCAAGTGAAAAGAAAAAAAAATAAAAAAAAAAAGGTGGGAAAACCAACAATGCTAAAAAAAGGCCTGCTATATTTAGGATAAAGCTGAGGATGCATTGGTCAGTGTCCAAGGGAAGTGGCCCAATGACCTGATTACTGCTCAGCAAAGTCGATGGGAAAAGCTGAAACTGGAAAACTCGATCGGTTTTATGACCTTTAAGGAGCGCAGTCAGGAAAGGGAGTTTAACGCCTCTATCTTACCATTTGTTTATAATATTAGTCACTCTTACAAGAGGGCCTGACTCACGGTGCCGGAGTTTCTCCTCCTGTATAAACTAAAACGCTGTGACATTCAGTTATTTCATTATTTCAGGCCCCTCCCGAACGAACGCTCTCCCTGAAGCACCTTTTCCTCCCAGTGACACCGAGTCCGCACAGAACAACATCTGGCACTTGTTCCTCCCGCTCCACTCCAGGCGCCTGCTGGAGGTGGCCAAAATTAGCAGCACGTTCACCCTCAGCCCCGATGAACATCCAAATTCGGGGCTTTCAACTTCATTTCGGGCTAGAGTTTTCTGGTCTGGCCCAGGCTGGTATCTCTGCACTTGGAGGCACTCTAACATGTTTATCTTCGCGTGTTTGTGAGTTCCTGAGCCGAGAAAGCGAGGATTGGGCAATAAAGTTCATTCCACTGAAATCATCACCCCCGCCCCAATCAACCCGGAGATTTCACACTTGATTTTAAAAGATGGGCTGCAAATCACATTTTTTTCTGCCGACCCCTCCTAGGTGCCACCTCTGTTTCACATGGAAGCAGAGAAGGAAGGTCTATTTATAAGCCCCAACCTGCTCCCAGGTGCGGAGAGCCATCAGATCTGGCCCGGGCGCCAGCTCGTGGCCGCGATCCCCGAGCGTGCCCTTGGAGAAGCGCTCTGGGTGGAAACCTTCCCGCTTTGGCTCCCCACCACCCCGCAGGTGCTCGGCTCCAGCAGCCTCACCAAGGAGTGAGGCAGAGGGGGCCCTTCCAGCCCAGACTGGTTGATTCTGATTTTCTTTCCTGCCAACCGTGCCCACAGCGAGCGGATTCCCTCGTTGGCCGCTGGATCCTCGCCGCTGCCTTCTCCCTTCCCGCCCGGCACCGATTTCATTCCCGGAGCTGGCGGGCTGGAAAACTGGCCCAGCTCCAGCCCTCGCAGTGCCTGGAACACGAGCCTTGCACAACCCTCCCAAGGCACCGCTTTCCCCGTTGCCACCTCGGCAGGCAGCGCCATCCCGGGCTGTTCCCTCTTGCCCAACATCCCCGTGTTCCCCTGGGAAAGCTGGCGGCTCTGTCTGGAAGAGAGAACGATGTTTGAAAACAAAGACACGTGGCAGCGGTGGCAGGGGCAGCTGAACGTGCTGGCCGAGGGAGAGGGGTGATTAATTGTGGGGAAATCTGCGATTTGGTCGCGGTGGGGTGGTGAAAACAGAGCGCTGCACTTCATTCCCACTTCATTTCCACAGAGGTGATCCTGGTTTCCAGTCTCAGCAGTGGCTCTGTCTGCTCTGGAGGGATTTGCAGCATCCCCAGGAGATGCCGTGGCCTGGGCAGTCCTCAGGAGCAGCCCCCAGGGCAGATTTCTCACCACTGTCCCCTGCTCTGCCCAAATTCAGCTGCGAGGGGGATGCAACTCAACCCAGACTCTGGAAAACAGAAGGAATTGATCTGCCCAGTGAATGCCCAGAGCCCTGGATCAGTTTTCTGCCTCCTGAGTAACCACGCCAACAGACCAGTCCCAAATTCAGTGGGATGCTTTAATTCCATCTGGGAAATGTGGCGTTCCGACCCACATTTTTGGGTGGCTCAGACTCACGGAATCATAGAATGGTTTGGGTGGGAAGGGACCTGAAAGCTCATCCAGTTCCGCAGGGACCCCTCCCACTGTCCTGGGCTGCTCCCAGCCCCGGTGTCCAGCCTGGCCTTGGGCACTGCCAGGGATCCAGGGGCAGCCACAGCTGCTCTGGGAATTCCAGCCCAGCCAGGAATCCCTTCCCAATCTTCATCCATCGCTGTCCTCTGCCAGTTTGAAGCCACTCCCTGTGTCCTGTCCCTCCATCCCTTGTCCCCAGTCCCTCCCCAGCTCTCCTGGAGCCCCTTTAGGCCCTGCAAGGGGCTCTGGGCTCTCCCCAGAGCCTTCTATTCTCCAGGCTGAAAAACCTAATAAACAAAATAGGAATATTAAATATATTTGTTAACAACAAACGTTATAAATATTGAATTTAAATCCACATTTAAGACCTTCCCCTAAATGATTGACCAGAGGTTTATGACACAAGTCAGTAACTAAACATGATTTGTTTAAAGAACAGTTCCATTTAAAAAAGCAAATGCTGTCAAACCACTCATGGGGGAGAAAAAAGTGCCTTTGGCGTTGTATTAACGATATATTTTTAATTTCCCAGTTGCTGCAGTCTCGCTGTTTGCATTTAAGGCTGTCAGAAAGAATTGTTTAATAAGTGCCATGGAACAAAGGGGCTGGAAATCACCTCCCTAGGAAAGCGAGGAAAGCTTTCAGCAAGAGCCCGGAGAAAGAAAAGCCTGGTCAATACTCGGAAGTGCCTGTTTGTGCTGTAATTAAAGGAATTTTGATATATTAAACCTTCTGTGGGACTGAATAACATCTCTGGAGAGAATGACAGAGAGGTTTTAGGGAACAGGGATAAATTGGTGCCACAGCTGTCAGTGCAGGGATCCCTGGAAGGATGTGCTCTCTTCTTAGGACCAGCCTTTTTCCAAGGCGAGTCCAGCAAAGTTTGGCCTAATCCAGATCTAGCAAGGGCTGGCAGGAGGAGGGATGGCTCAGGGGCACTGCCTCATCCATCAGGATGAGGCATTTTTCCATGCAGGAAAAATTCATCCATGCAGGAGAAAAGTTTCCATGCAGGAAAAATTCATCCATGCAGGAGAAAAGTTTCCATGCAGGGAAAATTCATCCATGCAGGAGAAAATTTTCCATGCAGGGAAAATTCATCCATGCAGGAGAAATTTTTCCACGCAGGAAAAATTCATCCATGCAGGAGAAAATTTTCCATGCAGGAAAAATTCATCCATCTCCTCTTGCTGCGTTTCAACTTGATCACGACCTTCATGGAAATGCAGGATGGGGGCTGAGACATTGGTAAGAATCTCCGGGTTTGGCGAGGAAACCCAAAGAGTTTCACTGATAGTGGGGTGGTTTTGTTGGGTTCGTTGGTTCTGGTTTGGATTTTTTTTTGCGGCATGGAGCCTCATCTTTATAATTAATAAAACCGAATTACAGAAAACACCATCTGGCCTTAATTCCCGGCCCAACGAACTGCTCAGCACCAATCTGAGCTCCTTCTCCTGATGAAGCATCCCTCCCCAGCAGGCTCTGGGACAGATTTTAGCAGGAGCAGCGCTTTTCCAGCCCAGTTTTCCAGAACTTTGCCTCGGCTTTGTCCTCCTTACACAACCCTGACATTTCAAATGTCAGCTTTTTATTGAGCAAGAGACTTGGAGGAGTGGAAGTGGCCTTGAAAAAAGAATCCCCAGGACCCAGCCCGGGTCTCCAGGGAGCTCCTGCCCCCGTGGCCCCTCCAGGGGATCCCGGACCTTTCACAGTTATCCCCTCTCAGCCTCTGAGAGGTTTCCTGGTCTCATCGGGGGAGGGAGGCGAGGATGTGCACGGGAAGCTCTCCACGCCCTCTGGGAGAGCTGAACTTTGCGGGGAGCTGGGGCAGTGCTGGGTTTTTTGCCACCTTCCCCCAGAGCTGGGGCGCTGCTGAACCAGTCTGGGGAGCCCTGAGCCCGAGGAGGGGCATTTTAATCCGGAGGAAAGCACTTGAATCCCTCCTGCCCCTCAGCTCCTCATGCTCAGAGCCGCTGGGGGCATTTCCTTCCCAGTCCAGCCCTTGCTGCAGCTTCTGGCTCACCTTTGGGCTGGCAGCAGAGTGCACGAGGGGGTGCCAACAGCAATCCCCGGGGCGCTGAGAGCGGAAAAGCTCCCAAAGGTCACGGAGTCCCAGCTGTGCCCAAGGCCCAGCTCGTCCCCAGCCCAGAGCTCTGAGTGCCACCTCCAGCCCTCCCTGGGACACCTCCAGGGACGGTGACACCACCCTGGGCAGCCCCTTCCGATGCCTGGCCATCCTTCCCATGAGGAAATTCCTCCTCGTGTCCTGGACCAGCCCTTGAGGCCATCTCTTATCCCGTCCCTGTTCCCTGGGAGCAGATCCTGACTCCCACCTCCTGTCAGGAGCCAGAGGTTCCCCCTGAGCCGCCTTTTCCCCTTTCCCAGCTCCCTCAGCCTCTCCAGGGGCTCCATTCCCTTCCCTGGGCACGCTCCAGCCCCTCCATGCCTGACTCACCGTTCAAAAAGCAAATATTTGGGTTTTACCCAGGTAAATGCGGGGCGCAGGGGGGTGGAATCACCTGGTTCCTCTGGATTCTCCGGGGGTGCTGTGAGCAGGAGGGGTGGGAGGGCTCTGAGCGCCAAGGGCACAAAGCTCCCCCATCCCCGGAGCCACCCCACAAAATGAGGAAGATTTTGGGGAAGGGATGTCGCTCTGATGTTTTCAGCTTCTCTTCTGTTTCGCAGTTTCATGGTTTGGGTTTCTTCTCACGCTCTGGGCTGTAAACACAGGCAAATGTTATCACAAATTCAAGGCAGTTTTAATTCCTGTTTTTAGAGCTCTGGACAGCTGATGGACAGTTGTCCTGACCAACGGGATGGGGAGAGGTGTCAACCTTCTCCCCCAGTCCCTGCCCTTTGTAGAAATACTGTAAAATAGAGTCAGATCTCTTCAAATAAACTTAGTTCCTGCCTTCTAATCCAAGTGTGTGTGTGAACAGCATCAAAGGGTGAAGAAAACAGGAAAACGCTGCCAGAGTTTCTCTGCTCATCGCGAGGCTGCTCTAACCAAGGGTTTTCGGCGCTCCTAACGCCAGGAGAGACAGGAAAAAGAAGCGGTGGGAGTGTGGGAAGGGAGAGAGGCTGGTCTGAAGAGGGGAAAGATCTCCTTGAAGAGCTCCAGCACAGCTCCAGGCACTCTGGGGCTCCTGCTGTGGCCGTGGCCAGGGCTGGGACGAGGAGCTTGGATGGCAAAGGCGGCCTGGGGCGCGAGGACGATGCTGGCAGGGCCTGGCAAACACCTCCAGCTGCTCCAGTGAGCAGCCACCAGGGCTGGGATTCGGGCCCTGCCTCTCATTAGCAGCAGCTCCCTGCTTCCAGGCCCTTTACAGGATGGAGGGGTTTAAGAACACATTTTACCATCCATTTAATGTAACAATATTAAGCTCGATTTGGCAAGGCCGCTTCAGACATAAAACTTTAAAATGAGCTTTTTCAGAGCATAAAATCACAATTGGTCCTGCTAGTAAAAGGATAAAATAAATGTCTATTCACCCTAATTGCTGTCAAACTTGTGATTTTTTTTCTTGTTTTGTTTTGTTTTCTTTTATATGTAGCAAAGCCAAGGTGGTTTTATTGTATAGGGTGCAAACGCTCACCATGTAATATTATAAATCCTGCAGAGAATTAAGCATCTGCACATTTTTCCTGGCTGTTTCTTGCTTTAACTCGAAACGTCTGTGAGCCCTGGCAGGACAGGGAAGTCTGTGGGCGAGCCTGATCCCTCCTCTTCTCCAGCCCCTCTCTCTCTGAGCCCTTTGCTCGTGTGCTGGCAGCGGGGACTCGCGGCTGATGGCAAACTGAGCAGCCCGGGAGGGTGTCAGAAAGGCTCCCGGGGCAGAACTTTCACGGGGTTTATCCGCCTCCTTATTCCAAAGGCTGGAAGGAGCCAGCTCCAGCTGGAAAACAAGAATCCCTAGATCAGCCCCTCCTACCCCCGAGCCAATGTGGGGATTGTCGGATCCAGGAGCTGAGACCTCTGACCTTTGCTAAACTCTGCTTTGCTTCACGGGTGTCCCTGTGGTTCCAGACCGCCTCTGCCTGCTGCAATTCCATCAGGAATTTCTGCTCTGCCTCCTTCTCGTCCCTGAAAATCCCTCCAAGGAATTGTTGGATCCCTCTGACCTTTGCTAAACTCTGCTTTGCTTCACGGGTGTCCCTGTGGTTCCAGACCGCCTCTGCCTGCTGCAATTCCATCAGGAATCCCTGCTCCGTGCCCACCTTGTCCCTGAAAACCCCTCCAAGGAGCTCGGAGGGTTCAGCGGTGCCCTGGCAAATGTCCCACTGAGGAACGTGGCAGGAATTGCCCCATCTCCCCTGGCCTGTGGATGTGAACAGAGGGAATTGTGCAAGACAACAGCCCTGGAAGGCTCCAGGGGATCCCAGACGCATCCCAGGGCCTGAAGGGCGCTGGATAACCCGGGACAAGCACCCAGCGAGGCTTAATCAAAGCAGTGACCCCGAAAAGAACAGAAACCTCTCAGCTGTTGTGGTATTTCTTCCCCTTGAAGGCTCTCTGACCTCCCAGAGATGGCCCAGCTGCCCAAGAGATGGGCAACCCCAGGGATGGGAAGAGCGGAATGGAACCCGTGAAATTTGCAGGTATTTTTTTGAAAAAGAGCAAAGAATTTGTCAGAGCCGGGGCTGGGACAGGCAGCGTGTGGCAGAGCCGCTCCTCCACCTCCCACCGCCACTGCTTTGGCTTTTTCTGCGCCTCACCCAGACACAAATATTCCCCTCTCCTTTGTTGGCACGGCGAAGAGCCGGGGATGCGTTTGCTCGCTGGGAAATGGCACAAATCTGGGGCTCGCCGGCAGCTCCAGGTTCCTGCGGGAGCACTTGGGCACAGCCACAACTCGGGGCAGCCTCAAAAATGATCCTTTCCCATCATCACCGGAGGCTCCAGGGGTGCCAGGCAGCTCCTGCCAGCCAAAAGGGAGGCTCTTGTTTCCAAAACAACTTCGTCATTTCCCTTATTTACCTCATTATCACTTCAATCTGCAAATGAGGTTTCAGCTGAGGCCAGGAAAAAAAAAAAAATAGGAAGAACGTTCTCCGCCTTATAGTTTTTCATGAAGTTTCTTCCAATTTTGGGGAAAAAAATAATTATGATGGATTTCTCAAAACTTTAACTCTGTTTTTTTTTATTTTTCTTTTTATTTATTTATTTTTAAATTTTTACCAGTTCAAACCCCGGAGAGATTTTGTGGAATGACATTCAAAATTAAATGAAGGCGATTCACGCCACCTTTGCTCCTTTTGCTCCTCGTGGCATTCTTTGGAAAGTGAGGGTTTTCCCAGCCCGAACTGGATGTGTTTGCAGATTTCCAACGCCCCAGCAGAGATAAGGGCTGGGATTTGCACTGTGTTATTCTTCCACT
>WBMY01018356.1:20472-33943 GCA_013397315.1 Donacobius atricapilla | reverse complement strand
TCTGCATTCTGAATTCTGCATTCTGAACCCTCTGCATTCTGAACTGTGCATTCTGAATTCTGCATTCTGAACTCTGCATTCTGAACCCTCAGCATTCTTAACTCTGCATTCTGAACTTTGCATTCTGAACTCTCTGCATTGTGAACTCTGCGTTCTGAACTCTCAGGGTTCTGAACCCTCAGCACTTCAAGGTGACAAAAGGAAGATGCTGAGAGGGAAATGCCTTGGAGGTGCATTCCCAGTTATCACAACAAAGCAGGCAAACGCCACATTTCCTCCTCACTCATCCATTACACGCACATTAAAGAGGTCCAAACCCTCTCAAGAAGTTCCATGTTGTGTTTGGAATGCTTTTTTCCCCTCCTCTATTTTGTCCTTGAGTTGATAATGAATTAATACTTAACTTGAGTTGATAATTAATTGCAGAAAGAGTCTTTCTTTTGGAAGTTCTGCCTTTGCACTTGTCAGAGATGTCATCTGTTAATGACTCAGGGTGAGGGGCTGCAGAATTGGGCTTTGCTGCTGCAGCCCCTCCTGGCCCTGGGTGAGTTGGCTCCTTGTGCCCCAGGGCCAGGAGCAGGGGGACAGGGGGGCCACACACGTTTGGAAAAATCGTGATGTCTGTGACAGGAAACTCCCAGAAACGTCTGGGAACAGGGAAAGTGAGAAAGCTCTTCATGAGGATGCTTCTCCACTGGTGGTGAACCAAAATGAATCATGAACAAAATGAGCTGGTTTTGATTCTTTTGGTGATTTGGCAGGGGCTGCCCAGGGAGGTTTGGGGTGCCCATCCCTGGAGGTGCCCAAGGAAGGGCTGGAGGTGCTATGGACCCTCTGATATTTTTACCCTCTGTTTTCCTTTGAGTGCTCGCTACCATTTCCTGACAGCAAAGTGTTCCCTGTGGCCTTTGGATGGAGAAAAAAATACAAAAACAAAAAACAAAAAAAAATCAAAACAAAAATAAGAAAAGAGAGAAGAAAAAACCAGGGAGAACCCCAAGCTAAGGCTGGAATTCGATTCCCTAAAAGAACAATGATGGCATTTGCTACGCAAAGCTGAATTCCTTCATCCAAAGCCCACATGAGGGAATCACCACCACTGCCCATCGTCATTCATGGCAGTGAAATGTAGATTTTCTGCTGTAGAAATGTCACCCTTGGGGTCTAATCCCACTGCTGCTGCCTGCCCCAATCCTGGCAAAAATGAGTCTGGGTGGGGGCAAGGTGGGCATCGGGCACAGCCGGGGCTCTGTGGCCTTGGGGAGCTCTCCCAGCCTCAGTGCTCCGGGGATTCTGCTCTCCCGGCTCCCTGCCACAGGCAGAAGGCAGCTCTGCAGCCAGCTCTGCACGGCTCTTCCTTAGCAGAGCGGTAATTAAATTATAAATTCGGGATCCTCCTCGTTCCTGACGAGCCCCCGTGTGCCCTGGGACAGGGGGCTCCTGCAGGGCCCGTGCTTGGGGAGCGCAGAACACCAGGCTGCTGTCCTGAGCCCCTCGGCTGCGCTGGAACCCTGGAACCCTGGAACCCTGGAATCCTGAAATCCTGGATGCCTGGACTCCTGGACTCCTGGAACCCTGGAACCCTGGGCTCCTGGACTCCTGGACTCCTGGAATCCTGGAACCCTGGAACCCTGGAATCCTGAAATCCTGGAATCCTGGACTCCTGGAACCCTGGACCCCTGGAATCCTGGACTCCTGGAATCCCGGACTCCTGGACTCCTGGAATCCTGGAATGGTTTGGGTTGGAAGGGCCCTCAGTGATAACCCAGTTCCAACCCCTGGCCCCGAGTGCTTCCAAGGATCCCTTCTCCCTTCAGAGCCTCTTTGCTCACATTATCCTGGCTTCCCATTCCCGACTGACCCCAATTCGAGTCATTCCAGGAGCTTTCCCTGCTTTTCCTGCCCTTGCTGTTCTCAGGTTCCCCAGGAGATCGATTCATCCTCTGTTCCAGCTCTCCCTTCCAGAACATATTGGATTGTTTCTTCTTTCCCAGTCCTTTCCCGTTCCCCACTTTCCTGATGCTTCTGGAATCCAGCCTTTCATGAAGGAACAAGGGACAACTAAAATAATTTGGGTTTGTCACCTCTATACAACACTTCCGGAACAACTGATTCCCATTTAACACCCCCGTGACCCTTGGAAAAATATTTCAAATCCCTGAATCTTGTAAGAGCTAAAATTAGAGCTGTTGAATCATGGAGCAGAAGAGAATAAACCTCTCTGAAGACCCACACAGTAAATCCTTGAAGAAATTCGAATGCATTTATTAGAGAAAAGAAAAAAGTTATGGATGTTTTAGAGGTCAGGAGAAAACGCCTGGGAGACCCATTCCAGGTGATCCATGGAGGTCACTGTTTATATTTTTTGCTATTTATGTGTGAAATGTTCTATGAATGAAGGGCATTATCTGACAATTTACTGCTGATTTTCTCCAAAAGGTGGGAAAAATGGATATTCCAAGGGGCTCCAGGCAAGAAAATGGGATTGAAATCAAATCAAAGAATCAAAGAGGTTTGTTTTGTTGTTTTTGTTTTTTTTTTTTTTTTGCTTTGTGCCCTGGATTCCTTCTGGGAGTTGTGGATGGTTTTTTTTGCGGGTGAAAACAAAGGAGAAAAAGAAGGGAAGGAGCAAAAAAGGAGGGAATTCAGAGCCAGGGATTCCTGCCTGAGGAATTCTGTGGGGAGGACACTTTGCCTGTTTCACAACTCCTTCCATGATGGCCAAAAATTGCTCCACGTGATGCCTTTGACACCAGCTCCGTGTTTACAACCTGTAGCCGCTCATTTCCCTCTTGTGCATCCTACAGATGGGAATTTTTGGGGAGCAGGAATGGCAAAGGTCACGACAAAGTGTGGAAGGAAGAACAGCAGAAGGAATTCCGCAGAAATGAAGACTGGAATTCCATTTTGCCAAGGCAAAGCCCCTCTGTGTTAATAAGGCTCATTATGGACCAAGGTTAAATAATCTCAGGGAAGCAGGGATCTGTCTCCAGATCCTGGAGGATCCCTGATTCCCACTTCCAAACTTTATCAGCTTCCAGACAATCCTGGAGAGATGGGAGGGCCAAGCCTGGGAGCTTTGGGAAGTTTCCCCTTGGGATGCGGCCAGGGAGAGCCCAGGGAAAAGATGGCCTGGAGAAAATATTCCCGCTTTTCTCATCCTCAAGGAGAGGTGGAGGGGGATTTAGGAAAACTCTCAATTTCCCTTGTATACCCCACAGTTTTAGGGCTAGGTCTGTCAGAGATGGGAGTTTGGGTCCATCCTACAACGGGGACATGGAAAATCTCTGCTGAGAGAGCTTTTTTCCCCTCTGGAATGGGAAAATGATGTAGATTTGTAGATAGGGGTTTTATATTTCAATCATAATAAACCTCACAAGGTCCCGAATCCCACAGAATTGGGGTCAAATAAGTGAAAGTTCAGAGTTTTCTGTTGTTGTTTGCTCTGATCTTTTTTTGTAAGCTTTTGGAAAAGTGATTTTTGAAGCAAAAGAAAAAAATAATCGTGTTTGGACACCTCGATTTCTTCTTGAAAGCATTTCAAATCTCTACTTTTAGGTTGCTAAACCAGAATAAAATAATTATCACACATGACAATTTGCAAAGCTTTTAATTAGCAAAACTAGCAGGAAAAAAAAAAGGAAAAAAAAAAGAAGTGAAGGAGGAAAAAAAGCAAAAATCTCAAGAAAACTTGCAACAGGTTTTCTGTAAGCTTGGGTGGAGTGGAAAAAGTGAGCCAAGATAATTACCCACACTTAGTCATAAGGAGCAGGAAACACAGTAAAAGAAAAAAAAAATCTAATTGGGGCTGTTTTTCATATATATATTAAGGTGTTAATTTCCATCACATCATACAATGCAAGAACTTGGGATCTGGAGTGCGGGCTGCTTTGCCTGCAGATGAAATGAGGGCAGAAAAGGCAAAAGCAAGCGCAGATGTTGATATGCACACAATTAAAAATTCCCACAGCAGCCCAGGCCCGAGCTGGTGCTCAGGGAGGGTTTGGTTCCTTCGTTTTCGGCCAAAAGCTGCTGCCACCTCGACAGAAAAGCAGGAGGGAGAGGAGCAGGGCTGCGAGGCCACCAGGCAGAGGTGGCAGGAGAGAGGGCCCCATTCCTGACAGAGCAGGTCTGGCCAGGTGTCAGGCAGCCACAAACCCTCGGGTCACTCAGAATGACCACAGCGAGCCCCAGCTCCTCCAGGAAGGGCTGGAAAATTCATCTTTGTGCCACAGGCATCCCTTTTTCCCCAAGTGAACAAGAGCTGGATGTGCTCCTCCTTTGGGGTCTCCAAATCTGTGCTCTGATACTCCGAAACAATTCCTCTGAGAGAGGAGTTTGACCCATCAGTGATTTTCAGTTTGCAAGGGCAAACTTTAACATCACTATAATAATCTTTATTTAATAAATAAAAGTCATTTGATTATACTTTAATATCATTAAAGCGCACTTCAATGTCATTATCAACGAGCACAAAATCAGGTGGCTGTGGGCAGCTGGAGCACCGAGGGGAGATTTGGGAAGGCGGAATTTAGGGAAGGGCCTTCTCTCCCAGTGCTGCACAGGCCCCTGGAAGGCAGAAGGGGATGGAGAGGAGGAGAGCTCGGGACTGCCAGCGCTCCAGAGGAGGAGGATTTCAGGAAAACCAATAGAGGGTGAGAATTTGAGGCTTTCCAAGAGCTGAACCTCCCTGTGGTGTGGCAGCCGGGATGGGAGCTCTGGGGGCTTGGGAAGGCCACGCTGGCCAGGCAGGGTGTTGGCCTGGCTCGTGTTTGTGTCCTGCCCTTTACACCTTGGAGTGGCTCCCTGGAGCAGAGGCTGGGCAGAGTTCAGAGGATAAATCGGGCATTTCTCAAAGGCCCTCAGCAGATGCACCTTGGGCAGTGCAAAAGCCCGGCAGAGGCTACGCCAAGGATGGAGGGTGGGCACGAGCTTTTCAGACAGAAATAAGTCTGGTCAATTTGCATATCAGCGGTTAATTGTCCAATTCCAGCTTCAGGTAATGAAGTCACATTCCCCCGGTTTGCTTCCCCCGAGATTCACTTTTGTTGGTGCTCCTCGGTGTGGGAAATGGATTTGTAGAGAATTTTCAAGGTTTGACAGAAGGCTCACACGGTCTTGTGAACCTGTGTGCAAACTCTGAGATAAAAAATGCTGATTTAGAAAGGCCATGGGACAGGACAGACATTGCTGAGAGAGAGATGGAGCTGGAAACAAGTTTCAAATGATGACTTTGCAAACAGATGAGGTATTTTAGAGAAATAGAGATAGGAAACGTGTATTGTAGTAGGACCCATGAGGGGTAACTTTAGATGATTGGCTTTAAGGCATTAACAGCATTGTGTGGCAAAAGCTACAGGCCAAAAAATGCTTCTAATGGATTGTAATTAGGAAATAGTTCACTGAATTCACAGAACAGTTTGGCTTCTGATTGTGACGGTGTGAATTGTAACATTGGCACCGTCTCACCCTCCTCATGAGACTGAAAACGGAATAAAAATTTTTAAAACGCCTCTTAAGAGCCCCGTCCGTGGGTCAGAAGAAGGGATAATCCCCCCGGGGCCTGGGGCAGAGGGTGGCCTCGGCCCCCAGGCCTGGCAGGATTGCTTTGTGCGAGCAGACGCTGCAGAGCTCCCTGACACTCTGTGCGCAGTCCAGAGCTCCGCACCCACGCCCTGCAGGCTCTGCAACGCAGAAAAGCGAAAAGCTGAAGGCATCACCCCGTGGGAGCTGCCACATCCCCATGGGTTTGTTGTTCTAGAGGGTGCCGGGGCTCCAGGCCCTGCCGGAGCCATCCCTCGGCAGAGGGGTCAGCTGCAAAGTCACCTGTGGGCTCGACATTTCTGAGCCTGAATTTCAGCTCGCTGACCATTGCCGGCTCCTTTCCCAAGGGAAAGCTGCCAACAGTTTCTCTTTCCAAAACATCTCTCTGCGTTTCTCAGCACAGGCTCAGCAAACAGTGTTCCCTTTGCCAGAACCACTGTCCCAGGGGTTGTTTCCTATTCCTGAACCGACGGAGAGCAGTGTCAGTCCCATGGAGCAATAACAGACCTTTTTACACAGCGCGTTCTAAAAGAAACTGTTGGGATTGTAAATAAAGCTTCCTTCTCTTCTGACAGCTCCATGGAGTCAATCTATTCCATGTCCTACTGGGACAGTCACCTCCGGAAAAAAACCCGAGGCGAGCAAACACAACACCTCATCTGTTTGTGTTTGCAGGCACGGGGCCTGCCCTCCCCGTGCTGCTGTGGCTGTTGCAGGGTGGAATTCCCGGGTGCAGCCCCTGGAGGGGGAATGCTCTGCCTGGCAGGATCCATGCCAGGCTCCGGGGCCGGCTTCGCCGGGGCACCGCGGCGTCAGAGACAATTCCTAAACTGTTCCATGAGTTCATGTCTCCCTTCCCTTCTCCTCTTCCCCTCATTTCCAGCTAGAAATGAGCAATCCCCAGCGCTGGGATACCTGTCAGGGGCAGCAGAGCCCTGGCTGTCTGCACAGAGTCTCAGGAACACCCTCTGAGTCACCAGGCTCCAGATGCCAATCAGCCCTGGCAAATCGGGATCCTCCTTTCCCTCCTCTCTGCTCCACTGAGCTAAGGCAGAAAGGGACATGGCTCCCACTGCTTTATTCTTTGACTCCAAATAAAAAAAAAAAGGGAGGATCAAACCAACCCAAACTTTCTGCAGATTTGATCCGCAAGCCAACAAACTCCCCAGATACTCTCTGGGCTTAGGAGAATCCCTTTGATGGAACTTCAGCAGTGGCACCCATCAGAAAGCAGAAAGCCGGAACAATTTGGGCCTGAGGAGGTAAGGATGTCACCCAAATCAGTCTTTAACCTGGCTTGCCAGTGTTCTCCAACGCCCACCCAAGTTATTCAGAGACATATAGAATAAACGGATATCTGGGTGGCATAGAAAGATAAATGGATGGAGAACGATTGAAATCCAGGCCATTCAGGGCTATCAGCACTTTCCAAGCCCCAACACCCAAATCATCAACACAAGCTTGCCCAGAGAAGCTGTGGCTGCCCCTGGATTCCTGGAACTGTCCAAGGTTGGATGGGTTTGGAGCAGCCTGGGAGAGTGGAAGTTGTCCCTGAGGATGGAATGAGTTGATCTTTCAGGTCCCTTCCAACCCAAACCATTCCAGGATTCTCTGATGATTTATTCAGGGTTTTTTTTGTTGCTTCCAACCCAAACCATTCCAGGATTCTCTGATGACTTATTCAGGGTTTTTTTTTTTGCTGCTCCCAAGCCCAAAGCTGCAAAGAGGAATGTCAGAGGAGCCCCAGCTGCTCATCCCCAGCACCCCTGAGCCTCGTGGTGCCGTTTCCTCTCCCTCCCAGGAGTTCTGACAGGGGCTGAGCACCAGCCCCTCATTCCTGGTCCTCCTCCCAACCCAGCCACGCCACTGTGGGGTTTTCACGGGCCACAAACCCTTTCTTTGCCGGATTAATCCGATTGGAAGTGTTGCACCCAGTAAATCCCGTGTGCTCTTTGCTGTAGCACTCCCTGTGGAAAAGGAGAGCCTGGGGACGCGGGCTGGGAAGGGCTGGAGGGGGGCCTGGAGGAGGAACGATGCCAGGCTGGCCCTGGAGGGATGGGACTCTCCCTGGCTGTGCGCTGCTCCCCAGGGCTGTAATGTTCCACCTCAGTGAGAGCCGGAGCTTTGCCAGCCCCTCCGGCTGCCTCGCTCCCCGTTCAGCTCAGGGGAAGTCTCTGCTGGGGGAGGGAGGGAAAGAAACGCTTCAAAAAAAAAAGGAATAAATGGGCGCTGCTTTTCTGGTGGTCTCCGTTCTGTTGCTTGCTGGAGCCCTGCCTTCACCGCAGAGGTGAGAGCTGCTGGGTGCTGTCAGAGGATGCAGGGCCTGGCTCCTACCTGGGGCAAATATTGGCAAAAACTGGAGGGGAAAAGGCACATTCACGGAAAGGTTTGGATGCGTCTGCAAGGACAGGGATTCCTGGCCAAGGGCCAAGCAGAAAAGACCAACTGACTTCTCGAAGAATGAGCTGAGAACAAATAAACAGGACAATACGCCGAGGCCCATCTGCCTTCCCTCCCTTCCCTGCCAAATGTTTGCTCACAACAACAAGGAAAAAGTGCCCAGCAGGGACAGGGGAGGCTCTCTCCTGACAGAGCTGCCACGTTCAGGCACAAACCTGGCTGGAGGAGTGGCCCTCCTGCCCCGTGTCCCCTGCGCCGCCCGCCACTTCCACGCTCTGCTTTGGCACAAAGCGCTTTGTGCCTCCACAAAATTCTCCTGGGTGAGGATGTTAGAGCAGCCGGTTGTGCTCCCCATTGAAAATACCCGTCAAAAAATCAAAATATCCCAGCAAAAAGGCGTTAGTGGGAGCGGCGAAGCCCAGGCTCCCGGTGGCACGATAAGGAAGATGCAAACCCTGCAAGGCACAGAGGGAAGGATGATAAAATATTGCCATCTGTTGGCATCCTGAGCAAGGAGGTCTCTCCACATTCCGTGTTGATTTGCTTGTGGAGAGGGAGAGGAGAGATGGGGCAGCAGAATGCCCTAAGAAGGAATCATTTCAAAAGACAACACTGTTTTTTTGCAATTTCTTTTTTTTCCTGCAATTTCTTTTTTTCTTTTCTTCTTGGGGATTCCAGGTTTTGATCTCGCTCCACTCCTTCCCACCCACGGTATGTCACCACACAGGTTTGGCCAAATCCTGAATCTGGATTTCCAGGGTTCAGGGTCTGCACTTGGGAAGCTGTCGGTGCAGAAAACAACCCCTAAGGGGGAAGCCCTTTAATGTCATTATTAACGAGCACAAAATCAGGCGGCTGTGGGCAGCTGGAGCACCGAGGGGAGATTTGGGAAGGCAGAATTTAGGGAAGGGCCTTCTCTCCCAGTGCTGCACAGGCCCCTGGAAGGCAGAAGGGAATGGAGAGGAGGAGAGCTCGGGACTGCCAGCGCTCCAGAGGAGGAGGATTTCAGGAAAACCAATAAAACTCGTGCTGCTCCTTCCAGTTGGAGATAGAGGAGCCCCTTTGTGCCAGACATTGCCATGACCTCAGAGGCTGGAGAGCCAGGAGAGCCTTTCCCACATCCACGGGGATTTCCAGGGCGTGAGGAGCTGGAGCTGCCTCGGGGACACCCGGAGGTGCCCTCAGGTGGAACCCCCCGAATATCAGCAGCACAAACCCTGCGTCACCCACAAACTCCAGGCCGTGGCTGCCAACCCAAACCTCTCGTTGCTGCCCTAAAACACCACAGGGACTGCTCTGGAGGATTTGCAGTTGGAAGCTGAGGATGGGAGGAGCGACCGGCGAGGTTCCATTAAAGGTTTTGCTCATTGCATGGGGAAAAAAAAAACAAAACAAAAAACCCACCTGAATGCTCTTGAGCCGCAGCAGAAACTCTGGGACGAGCCCTGCCCCATCCTGGCAGTGCCCAAGGCAGGGTTGGAGCACCCTGGGACAGTGGAAGGCGTCCCTGCCCATGGCAGGGGTGGAATGGGATGAATTTTAAGGCCCCTTCCCACCCAAACCATTCCATGATCCCATGAAAACTTGAGCTGGATGAGTCCCTTTGCTTCTGCCATCAATTCCACGTTTATTCCAAGCATTCACCCCTCCTCAGCCTCTTCCATTTGGCACCTGAGGGCTCCACACCATTGTTCACCCTCTCTTGGATCCACGTCCCCAGGGCCACTCCAGACTCCGTCTGCCCAACCCTCCCAGCACCACCTCATAGAAGAAAAATCAACTTTCAACCCAAAGTCCTTGTTTGAATCAGAGAAACGAAGGGTGGATGAGGAAACAAGCATCCTCCTCACGGNTTCCTTAAATTCCATTCTAAGCAAAATGTGATGATTTCACCATTTCCCTCAGAAAACGACAAAACCTCATGTCCTCCATCTGCTTTTAGTTTGAGCTAAAAATATGTCTAAAACAAGACGAGTGATGCCTCCGAAAGAAATATTCCTGAAGCAAAAAAAGTAAAAAAAGAAAAAAAAGAATTCTGGATAAAAACCCGAAGTTGCCTGACAATTTTCCCATCCCACAAAAAACTTGAGGTTTCCAAAACAATTTTGCTGTGCAGTAGGAATAAATTTTGTAGAGAAAAGACCCACCCAAGAACATCTAAAAACCCCGCGGTGAAAGCTCTGATTTGGGATCTCAGCTATTCCAACCCAAATATTCCCCCTGTCTGCTGGAGATGATTCCTCCTGCCCAAAGCCAGGAGCTACCCTGGATCTGGGAAGCTTTGCTCCAAATGGATGCATTCCTAATAATAATAATAAAAAAAATAATAATAAAAAAGAGAAGTTGTGGTTTTAGTGAATCATGATGAAAAATTGTCCTCCAGAATTTCTCAGCTCCTTGAGAAACTTGGGGATTAAAGGAGCAGGAGCTTGGGGGGGGCTGTGCCATCCCTCAGGGTCAGGAGCTTCCCCAGGNAGAAAAATCAACTTTCAACCCAAAGTCCTTGTTTGAATCAGAGAAACGAAGGGTGGATGAGGAAACCAGCATCATCCTCCCGGCCAGACAAAGTGAAATTGTGTTCTAACCAAAAAGAAAGGCAAATGTTTCAGCCTCAGGATCTGACACTCTCAGGAGCAGAGATTTGGGTTTGATCAAAGGCCCAGAAGAGGTTGGAGGCGTCTCACTCCTGGCTGGAAGTCATGAAAATAATGTAAAAACTGCTGCATGGCAAAACGGTCAAAATATCTAAAATTCATACTGATTTTTTTTTAAATTAAGGTTTTAAAATAAGAGTTTCAAAACATGAACTGAGTATTTTTTATTCCGTTGTTTTTCAAACACTCCAGGTCAGACTCCAAGTAATGAGGTTTTTGCAGTGAAAGTGATAAAAGAAAAATGCTTCAAAATTGTTTTAGGCAAGAAAAAGTTGAGAGGTTTGAGTAAAATTTGAAACAAAATGTGGATGGTACAGACACTGATTTTGTGCTACAAAGCTGAAAACGTGAGTTGGCTGCAAATTTTTAATAATTTATTCTTATCAATTCTTGCAGCCACTTCCTTAAATTCCATTCTAAGCAAAATGTGATGATTTCACCATTTCCCTCAGAAAACGACAAAACCTCATGTCCTCCATCTGCTTTTAGTTTGAGCTAAAAATATGTCTAAAACAAGACGAGTGATGCCTCCGAAAGAAATATTCCTGAAGCAAAAAAAGTAAAAAAAGAAAAAAAAGAATTCTGGATAAAAACCCGAAGTTGCCTGACAATTTTCCCATCCCACAAAAAACTTGAGGTTTCCAAAACAATTTTGCTGTGCAGTAGGAATAAATTTTGTAGAGAAAAGACCCACCCAAGAACATCTAAAAACCCCGCGGTGAAAGCTCTGATTTGGGATCTCAGCTATTCCAACCCAAATATTCCCCCTGTCTGCTGGAGATGATTCCTCCTGCCCAAAGCCAGGAGCTACCCTGGATCTGGGAAGCTTTGCTCCAAATGGATGCATTCCTAATAATAATAATAAAAAAATAATAATAAAAAAGAGAAGTTGTGGTTTTAGTGAATCATGATGAAAAATTGTCCTCCAGAATTTCTCAGCTCCTTGAGAAACTTGGGGATTAAAGGAGCAGGAGCTTGGGGGGGGCTGTGCCATCCCTCAGGGTCAGGAGCTTCCCCAGGGATGTAAGGAACGGGATGGGATTTAAGGAATGGGATGGGATTTAAGCAATGGGATGGGATTTGAGGAATGGAATGGGATTTGAGGAATGGGATGGGATTTAAGGACTGGGATGGGATTTAAGGAACAGGATGGGATTTAAGGGATGGGATTTAAGGAACGGGATGGGATTTAAGGACTGGGATGGGATTTAAGGACTGGAATGGGATTTAAGGAAGGGGAAGGGATTTAAGGAGTGGGATAGGATTTAAGGAATGGGATGGGATTTAAGCAATGGGATGGGATTTGAGGAATGGAATGGGATTTGAGGAATGGGATGGGATTTAAGGACTGGGATGGGATTAAAGGAACGGGATGGGATTTAAGCTCTGGTGCTTTTGGGGAGGTTTGGGGGCCCCAGCTCTTCCCCAAAATCCACCCAGCGAGGTCCCACAGGCTGAGCTGGTCCACGTGGGCAGAACTGGAGTTAGGATCTCACCTAAACAATCCCAATTTTTCAGTTTGGGGCATATCCAGGCTGGCCAGAGTGACCCCAAGGGACGGCAGCAATAACCTGAACCCAGATTCAGCTGCACGGCTGAAGGCAAACCTCAGAAATGAACATTCCCTGAACAATCCCCTTCCAAGGGAACGGCTCCAGCTCCCATCACTGTCAGCAGCTGGAGCATTAATGGTGCTGAGCAAGGGCTGGGGGTGAAATTCCCGTTTTTTTGACTGACACTTTGGCTTTTGGGGAGCTGGCGTTTGGCCGTGGCACAAAGAGATCTCATCGGGCCAGGAATGCAGCGGGGTGGGGCTGGGGCTGCAGGTAACAGGCACTTTCTCCCCTGCTTCCCTTTTATTTTTAGAGCCATCAGCTGAAATGTCACCTTCCCTACGAGGCACCGGAGCCTGGGCTCTCCTCACTGCCAGCAGGGTGGGATTTTTTTCCCCCCCCTCTTTTTTTCTCCTTGCTTTGAAGTCAAACCGGTAATTAAGAAGGAGGCTCGACTACCTGAGAATCCCTACCCGGTGTTACTGCTGTGTTCCTACTAATAATAGGATCTGAGCTGTCTGCAGAGGGTTCTGTGGGAGCCCGGGCAGTGATCTGAGTGGGGCTGGGCTCCTCTCATGTCCATCAGGGATTAACTCATCGCCCTGCCTGAAAAAACAACACCCAAGGGAGCCCAGGGCCTTGTGCAGCCTCATCCCCTGAGCTCGTGGCAGAGCTGGAAATGCAGCTCGGGAGGTTTTGAGGCCGGGCTTGGGAGGAATCCGTTCCCATGCTCATTCCCTGATATTTATCTGGGATCTAGAGGCTCCTGTTCTACTCCTGAAATGATGTCCAAAGGCAGGAAAGCCCCTCGGGACAGGAGAGATCCTGGATCCAGCCACTCCGGGGGCCTGAGGACAGCTGTGGTCCTGGCAGTGTGTGACACAGAGCGGGGATGCCCCAAAGGGTGGCACGGGGACACGGGGCGGCACAGGGAGACGGGAATGGCACAGGGACATGGGAGTGGCACAGGGAATGGCACAAGGACACGGGAGTGGCACAGGGAATGGCACAGGGACATGGGAGTACCACAGGGACACAGGAATGACACAGGAATGGCACCGGGACACAGGGGTGGCATAGGGAATGACATAGGAACATGGGGGTGGCACAGGGACACAGAAATGACACAGAGAATGACACAGAGAATGACACAGAGAATGGCACAGGGAATGGCACAGGGACACGGGAATGGCACAGAAATGTCACAGGGACACAGGAGTGGCACAGGAATGGCACAGGGACACAGGAATTGCACAGGGAATGGCACAGGGACACGGGGGTGGCACAGGGAGTGGCACAGGGACACGTGAATGACACAGG
>WBMY01018356.1:0-17178 GCA_013397315.1 Donacobius atricapilla | reverse complement strand
AAAACAAACCAAAACCCCCCAAAAAACCCCTCACCCTGAAAATCTGAATCTAGTTAAGGGAAAAGTGAATATCAGCCTCATTGCACACACATTTATTAACTCAAATTTATTCATGGATAGTTCCCTCCAGGACACAAGTGCACAATCCCTGCTACAAACTGCACTCCAGGCCCTGGTGAAAAATCTCTCTCCATCTTTCTTGTGGGCTTCCCTCGGGGAAATGTTTGGGATGGATGCAGAGAATCCCGGACTTCCCAATCCAGGCAGCCCTTAAGGACACACTCAGATTGAGCTGTGCCATCCCATCCCATCCCGTCCCGTCCCGTCCCGTCCCATCCCATCCCNCCGTCCCATCCCATCCCATCCCATCCCATCCCATCCCATGGATCCCATCCTTTCCCATCCCATCCCCTTCCCAGATCCCTCTGTTTGCCCAAAGATCTGTCTGATTTTGGGATCTGCTTTAGAGGAGAACTGACAATTTCCTATCAATCACCTTCAGTTTTTAACTCCCCCTCCCAGGGAATTTCCCCTGGGGGTGGAACTCCTGCTGCCTCCAAGGAAATCTCTCCCTCTCACTTTTTCTTCCTCCTCCCTCCAAAACATGGAACACCGATGGAGGGAATTCTCTGCAAACCACAAATACACTTTTGAAGGGTTTCACCTCCTCTTGGCTCAGCCTGAGCCTTTCAACTACCAGAGGGAAGAAAGGAAGGAGCAGGAATGAGAGATTCACTTCTCACACTGCCTGGGTTGGATCCGTGACTCTGGGAAGGGATTCCCAACAAAAGATAACTCCCAACAAAACCTCAGCGAGCTGCTGCTGTTTGACATTTATCCACAATACCCATCAGCACAAGGCTTTGCTGGGAATTCTCCAAGCCTGCCTGTCCCTTTTCCTTCCCTTGGAGTGGTTGGAGCTCTGCCGGAGGTTGGGACAAGAGGCGAAAATTGCGACAATTTTGCAAGGCAGGAGCTGCTGCGAGACCGAGGAGTTTCCCTCCCCTCCCACCTCTGCCTGCAGCCAGTTCTTTACCTAAAACTCCTCCTGAAACCCGCTGGGACACTCCTGGGAAGGTCCTGCCTGCCTCCTGCAGCGCACACCGTGACCCCCTGGGATGTATTTGTGATGCTGTTTGTCACACACACACCTTGATCAGAGAGCATGAAACTATGAACTGATTTAATTACAAAGATCTGACTCCATTTATAGTATTTCTGCAAAGGGCAGGGATTGGGGGAGAAGGCTGACACCTCTCCCCATCCCGTTGGTCAAGACAACTGTCCATCAGCTGTTCATAGCTCTAAGAACAGGAATGAAAACTTTCCTTGAAATTACGAAAACATTGGCTGTGTTTACATCACCCAAGCGTGAATAAAAACCCAAACCATGAAACTGTGAAACTAGAAGAGAAGCTGAAAACATCAAAGCGACATAGTCGGGGCTCCCCACCAGGAATTCGCCTCTCCGGGTGAAGCCATTCCGCTCCAAATGCAATGTTCAGCCTCCGTGACGTCGGCCCCGGCTCCCTGCCCTCCCTGGGACGGAGCCTGCGCCAGACACGGCTCCCAAGGAGCCTTCCTGACCACTGGACCCTTCTGCTGACTCATCCCCCAGCCAGACCAGGTGGGGCCCATTAACTCCAGGCCAGGAAGCGAAAGCACGGGGAGCGTCCCCACAGACAGCCGGATATTTTGGCAAGGAGAAGCCCTGGAAAGGAGCCAGCTCAGGAAGCAGCTCGGGATAATAAGGGTTGGATTTGCTGGTGCAGTAGAGGAAAAGCCCAAGGTGCAGAGTGATTTGGGTGACTCAGTCTGCCCCCAGCCTCCCAAGCCGCCGGATTCCAGTTCGGATCTCATCCCGAGTTGCTGGTTGGAAAGGGATAATCAGGGAACAGGATTTAAAATGCCCATTAGAGCCCAGAACTTTTCAAAAGAAGATGAGAGCAAGTTGTTCCTTTCCGACCACATGGCTGAGGATTTGATTCCAGCAAACTCTGGGGTTTTCCTATCATTTTTGAGAAAGGTCCAATCACTCTCCTTGCAGCTGAAAAACTGACGGCTAAAAATGAGCTGAGTGCTTTTCCTGAAGTCGCTGGGCCAGATGGAAAAGAAGAGCAGGGAACTTCCCAGACAATGAAGAAGAATTTGGAAGCATTCAGAAATAAATTTTGATTTTTTTTTTTGAGAAAGTATATAATGAGGTAATTATCTATTTTTTTTTGAGAAATATTAGCAGATAGAATAGTTGGAGATGAAAGAATTGAGTGCAGGAGCCCAGAACTCTGATTTACTGTTTTCTGCTCTTAGACCACAAGAATTTTGCAAAGCATTCCTCAAGAGCAAACTCTGTTAGATTGGAGCCTGATGGAGCAGAATTGAGGACAAAGTTCCACTGCACCCTGGCTGCCCACTGCCTCCACATCCAGAAATTTCCACAGCTAACGATGGAAACGAGAGGGAAAGAACCACAACGGCTTCTAAGGACCTTTATTGGACACCCCGAAAGGCAAAGCTTTGGGCTGAGCTCCAGAGTGATCCTGGAAAACCTCATTTTTTACTCCAGAGCGAGACATTTCCACTGGCTCCTGACCATGCTCCATTAATAACCCTCGAGCTGCTGATAGGACATCCATTCCTGGGAAGCCCTGGGAAAAAATGGGGATGGAGATTTGTGCCTGCCTAGAACTACCCTGGGCTTTTCCAGCCACAGGCTGATCCTAAACGCCGGCCTCTCCTGGGACTGGCGTTTCCAGCTGGGCTGCAGACACCCCAGGTGGTTTGGGAGCTTTCCCTTCGGCAGTTTAAGGAGGTTTTTTTTGGTCCCCTGGCTGTTGAAAGTGCCTATTTAGGGAATTACCTGCTAAAAAGTCCTAAAAATGCCACTGGGGTTGCTTGTCTTACCCTTCCAGCTCCTGTGTGATGGGAAAGCTGGAGAATCCAGCTCTGCAGGCCAGGCTGAGTTACCAGAAATAGCTGTGAGTGTCACAGTGACACCTCAGCCCACCCAAAGCCTCGCTCAGGTCCTGGCAGGATGGAGTTTTCCCTGTGGAAACCCTTCCAGTAAAGCACCAAGATCTGCCCAGCTCCAAACCCAGCTGAGACAGAGAAATCCCATCTCCACTTCCCATTCCCACCTTCCTTTCTTCCCACATCAAACCCCCAAACTGGACACACCCCGTCTCCAGGTGAGTTCCCTCTGTTTTCATCCTTGATCCCAGAAAAGCTCAAATTTTGCACTTCACCTTCCCGAGGTGCAGAATAACCCATCCCAAATCCAGCTCCAAATCCAGCTAAAACAGAGAATTCCCAGCTCCACATCCATTCCCACCTTCCCTTCTTCCCACATCAAACCCCCAAACTGGACACACCCCGTCTCCAGGTGAGTTCCCTCTGTTTTCATCCTTGATCCCAGAAAACCTCCAAGTTTCCACTTCACCTCCTGGAGGTGCAGAATAACCCATCCCAAATCCAGCTCCAAATCCAGCTGAAACAGAGAGTTCCCGGTTCCAAACCCCATTCCCACCTTTCCTTCTTCCCACTTCAAACTGGACACACCCCATCTCCAGCTGAATTCCCTCTGTTTTCATCCTTGATCCCAGAAAACCTCCAAGTTTCCACTTCACCTCCTGGAGGTGCAGAATAACCCATCCCGAGGACTGGGGGCAGCTCCTGGCCGTGGAGAACCCCAACCCCAGGCGCCGTGGGGCGGGATCTGCCCCACCTGAGCTGATCTCTGCCCCATTTCCTCACCCTGAATCTCCAGCCCCGTCCCTCAGAGGGGGAAGCAGAGCTTGGCTCGGGAAGTTCTGAAGCAGAACCCGGCTCCCCTGGAGCCCACGGGCTGGGAATGCAGCAGGGCACGGAGGAAAAACCCCAAATCCCCCTCTCTGCACAAAACTGAGGATGTGTCATGCAGGAATTGCTGCTTGGTAAAAATTAGCCTTTTCTTCACTCTCCGTGTGATATTCTTTCACTTGTTTAGAGTACTAAACAACAACTTTCAATGTTTAATAATAGCAAATTCTGTCTGTTCCTGCAGGCTTTTAAATTCGTGCAATGATTTCTTTTTAATTTATAAATTAATTATTGCTTAGTTTAAAATGAATAACGAATAACAATGGAAATTCAATTAATTATCTTTTAGTAACACAATCGCAACAACGACTTTGATTAAATTAGAAAATTTGGAATTGATTTCTCCCTGTGATGGGAGTGTATTTTCGGTCTCTGTCTTTGAACAGAGGTGGCAGCTCTCTGGCCCACGGGTTTGGGGACAATGTCAGGGTGTGTCTCTGTGCTCCTGTCCCCTGGCTGGTGGCAATTCCTGCCCCGAGCGGAGGCTCAGGCAGGAGCCCCCACTCCTGGACAACCCTGGACTCGGATTTCCGCCCGCTTCCCAAAGCTTTGCCTTCAGCTCCTGCAGCCAGCTCAGCCCCGGGCTGGGACCACCTTCCCTGGCAGGCAGGTTCTGTCCATCCCACAGAATTCCTCAGCTCAGCTCCTGCCTTCTCCCACCCTTCTGGGACCCCCTGGCTGCTTTTCCAGCTTTTCCCAGCCCCAAACCTCTTCTCCCCGGTCCTCTGTGCCCTCCAGCCCATGGGGCAGGGGCTGTGCTCGGCTTTGAACCCCTCAGGTGTGGAATGGCCCCGAGGGTGGCCCTGGGGGGGTGCCGAGGGCCCCAAAATGTGGGGTGTGTTTTCCTAAGGGCACCTGCTGACACATCAAGGGAAGGAAAATATTTACCAGCAGCCGCCTCTGCTTGGGCTTCTCCCTCCTGAAATTCAGGAGTAATTATCCCCAAATTCATGGAATCACGGAATGCTTTGGGTTGGAGGGATCTTAAAGATCTCATCGCACCCCTGCCATGGCAGGGACACCTTTTGCTGACCCAGGGTGCTTCAAGCCCTGTCCAACCTGGCCTGGGGCACTGCCAGGGATGGGGAGTCCTCAACCCTTCCGCCCAAAAATTGTCCACTTTAAACTGTTTGCGAACCTGGAATTCCTGCCTGGAAATCAAAGATCAGGAACAATGCTTGGATTTGCCCATTTAACTTTCCTACAGCCTATTTTTTCCTTTTTTTTTTTTTTTTCCCTACTGTGATTATTATTGTTCCTGGCTCCAGCTTGGATTTGTAGCCGAGCTAAAATGAAGGAATGTCCTCTGGACTTTCAGGTCAGTAATCTGTTCATCTTCTGACACCTTTGTGAGGAATGCCTTCACACTGTTCCCAATACATCGTGCACGAGTTTAGGTTCAGAATGGGACCAAACTCACGAAAGGAAAGGTTCTTATTGGCAACAATTAAATAAAAAAACATTAAAATAAAAACGAAAAATAAAAATCAGATCCAGCAAGAGCCCAACCAACCAAAAAGACACATCAAAACAGAGAAAGGAGGTGGGATGGCTGGGGACCAGGGGTGGAAGGGCAAGGAGCAAAACGTCCCTGAGAGCTGAGGTTTCTCTGAGCAGGACCAGTCAAAGCAGGGACACCGGAGAGGTCACGGCCCGAAGGCAACAAATCTTCACTGGAAAAGACAACCTGTCCCACGGGGAAGGATTTTTTAAGGCGAAGCTGTGGAGATGGAGGCGATAACAGGAAAATTTTCCAGCTCCGCTCCGAATAAAGGCCGGGATGCTCCGGGGTTGCTCCCAGCGCGCAGCAGCTTCCACGAGGGCTGGAAATTCCTCACTTTTCACCTCCAACCACCCTCGGCTGGACCTGCGACATCCTGCACCAAACCCCAACGCAGGCCCGAGACCACGACGCGCCCGCAGTTGTCTCCTTTTCGCGGCAACATCTCAATTTCCCCCGGCTGCTAACAGACACATCTTTCCCCTCGCCGGCAAAGCCCCGACATCTGGCCGGGGCTTTTCCCCCTCAGGAAAGGCAGGATGCCATCCCCCGAGCCGCGATTCCAGGGTTGTTAAACAGCGGGGATTATCGGGCAGGACAATATTAAGTGGTATTTAACAGCAAGACCAAAGTTCCTTGTCAAACGCTTGACTTAGTGTTCCTTGATTGTTCGCATCCCAGCGCCGGGACCTTTTGCACTGAACCATTTTTCATTTTGACAACAAACTACCGCAGCTCTCCAACGCTGCCTGGCTGGAGCTGCCAGCAAAGTATTCCTGGGGCAGAAATATGGCCAGGGAGAGGGGCTCAGGGCTGCAGGAGAGGAGGGCTCAGCCCTCTCCTCGCAGGGAGCAATGGCATTCCGAGCCGTAGGTGTCCAGAGCCGGAGCCTGGCTAATGCGCTCAGTAGGATCCTCTGTCTAGTCATAACAATGGGGGGAAGAAAAAAAGAAAGAAATCCCCCCCAAAAAAGGAAAGAAATCCCCCCCCAAAAAAGAAAAAAAAACCCCCAAAAAAGAATGAAATCCCCCCAAAAAAAGAAAAAAAAATTCCCCCCCCCAAAAAAAAAGAAATCCCAAAAGAAAAAAAAAGGGGGGGGAGGAAAAGAGGAAAATCGAGGCTCGGCGCTGTTGTTGAAATTCCGGGCTGCCTTCTTCTGGATGCATCTCGATGGAGATGTGGGAGACGCGGGGATAGGGAAGGGAGGTTGGATTACTGACTTAGGGGGGAGTTTCCAGGAGGTTTTGGGGGGGACCTGAAGGGCCTTTAAACCTCCACCAAAGCTGTTTTTATTAAAGCACTAAACCCAGGAGTGCTTATGAAAGTCAGAGTGTGATGTGAGCAACAGGCAGGAAATAAAGGGGGAAAAAAAAAAAGGGGGAACTTAATGAAGGTTTAATCTTCAAGGGAATATGGACTTGGAGACTGTAAATCTAATGGAATGGCCCCATATTCCAATGTCAAAAAGCTGCCATCTTATGCCAGCAAATTTAACATTTTCAGAGGAGAAATGGGGTTTTAAACCCAGCTCTTTCTGCTGTTAAAAGATGGGATGTGGTAGTTGGAGACAGCTACAAACCCGGCTCTTTCCAAGGGTCTTTCCTACTGACAGATTTATGAGGGAATTTACCACCCCTTTTCCATCCTCTTCTGTCTGTACATGCTCCCTCTGTGCTTCCAGGCTGGAAAAGTTCCATGAAAAATCCTGGAAATTTGCTGGTGAGATAGTCTGGACCCAGCCAGAAAAGCAGAGTGGTTTTCACTGCCGGAGAAACAAACTTTGGAGTTTGAAATCTCTATTTCTGATGTTTATTTCAAAATTCCTGCATTTCCTCAGTTTCCCTTATTTTTTTTTAATGCTTCTTTTTTGGAAAGGAGAGCAAAACCCCCCCTTAAATTCACACTTTGGGGCCATTCCATACTCTTTTAAAGGAACTCCAGCAAGATTCCTGGAGACAGAGTTGCATTAATACCAGAAATTAAACGATGGGTTTATTTTTTTACTTCATCCTGAAGGGAACTGGGCATTTTCACAGATCCCTGTGTACAGCACGGCATCATTTTCACACTCCAAACCTTCTTGCTGTGGGCTGGAAGCTCCATCTGTGCCCTGGGCAAGCCCCATTCCCAGAGTTTCTTGATTCAGCACAGCAGATTAAAATGTTTGCTCGCGGCTTCCCGGATAACACTGTGAGAAATGCAGAAGATCAAATGTAATCCCAGTTTTATTCATCCCTGCACACGCTCAGCCTGACAACAGCAAAACTGCAGGCTCATCTTAACATGAAGTTTTTTCCAGAGGGTCTAATCCAATAGAAAGTTGAAAAAAAAAAATCCCATTTTTCGGAACAAATAAAAAGAGGATGAAACCTTTGAACTGCCCTGAGAATGTTGCCGACCTCAGAAATACGCACAGTTTATTAATTATGAATTATTAGCTCAGATGTTACAGCTTTTTTTTCCTCTTTTCTCATCTATCCACGGCCTTAAATCAGATGGGACAGAGTTCGTTATCTGATTTCAGATTAGCAAACACTGAAGGAGGAACATAAATAATATAAATAAAACCAGCTCAGGCAATGAATTCCTCCCCATTGCTGCTGTAAAAGGAAGGAGAATCCTCACCAATAAACAACAGGGAATTTGAGAAGAGAATTTCTATGTTTTCATGTCTGTAAAATGACACCAGGCTTGGCTGGGTGTAATGTGACTTGGAATTAAAGGAAAATAATCTCTGTGCACTTTAACACTGTAATAAACCCTCCAAATTTGTACCTAAACCAGATCTCCGATGAAATTCTCCTTGAATTCCTAGGAAGTGATGGAATGGACAGAGGGCCTTGATTTTAGCTTTTCATGGAGTGCTCTGTGCCCCTTTCCCGCTCCCTCACACACACACACACACAAAAAAAAAATCCTGGCCCCTGCCAGAATATTTGGCTCCCAAAGTATCGCTCAGCTGCTGTGGGAATTGCGGAAAACAGTTTGTTCTCAAGCAATTAAAGCATTTCAGATGAAACGGCCGGGCCAGCAATAATCATGCCTGCCTAAAAATGGATGAAAATTAACACCTTTGCTCCAAAGATCCCGGGCCGCGGCCTTTTCCCAGTATTCCAGCCAGGGCCCGGGAGCTGCCGTTGCTTTGGGCTCTAAAAGGGGCAAACCTAAAACCTGTACCAGGATAAGCCTGGAACTGGGGCAGTCTGAGGTCTGGAGTCTGGCGCACCCTCTGTGCTTTGGGCACCTCCTCCCTTCCCTCCCTCCTTTCCCCTTTTTTTTGGGATGCTCATTCCTTGTTGTGCTGGGGATATTCCCAGGGAAACAATTCCAGCAGCCTCACCTGTGCTGCTGGTGGGCCAAACCACGGGGTGACTCCTCTGAAACCACTGCAAAATTCCAGTTTCTCAGATTTTTTTTTAATCTCCCGCACCCAGAAACTCTCCAAATGTTGTAGCAAATCCCCCCAGGCTCCAGGACAAGCGATATTCCTGATGGGAATGTGCCTAATTAGCCCTCGAAGGGACACGAGTTTCCTGCCTGGCTCCATCCTGGGCAAAGCTCCCGTCCAAAAGCTGAAGGAACCATCCGGACTTTTTGGCCTCTCTATGGCAGGGGCACAGCTAAAGTTAAAACAATTCAGATGTGTCCTAAAATCCCAGGTTCCACAGAGAAGCTGTGGCTGCCCCATCCCTGGAAGTAGCCACGGCCAGGTGNCAAATCTTTGTTGTTTTCAATTCATCTCTGGGTGTTGGCAGTTTTTCCCATGGACTGAGGTCAAAGGCAAAGCTTTCCTGGGGTCCAGGCAGGGTCTGGGAGCCCCCAGGGCAGCCTGAGGGGTTTTCCACCTGCCCTGGGCTCCAACACCTTCCAACCCAAACCATTCCATGATTTGAAAATTCAGTCTCTCTGCTGCCATTCCCTGGTGGACGGCCCTGTCTCAGCTCGGGCACACATGAGACACTTCCATTTGGAATTTCGATGCTTCTGGCAAACGTTCAGCTCCAGACACCTCCAGGCTTTGCCCAGGAGTGCAGAAATCCAATATTGCCGATGGAATTTCACAGGAACAATGAAACTCCTTCCTCTTACGTGCCATGCTTACGAAAGAGAACAGAGTTAATCACAAATTCCCTGTTTTCTCCAGTCCCCAGTGCCAGACCCTGCTGAGGAGCTGCTGCTGGAATGGTGCTGGGAAAGAAACTCATCTGAGCCTGCCCCAGGGAGGGAGAGCCTGGCTGATCCATGAGCAGCCTTTAATTCCATAAAAACAATAACCTCAGACTGGAAAACAATTGGCACAGAAGGGTGGAGAACCACTCGTCACACCGTGAGCTACACAAGCTTCAAATCCTGCTCTGCTTTATTTGCGTTCAACCTCCAGTCCTCTCCACCTGCAGGCACACGGGTATAAACTCCCTAAACCTTTCACCTGAGTGAATTCCAGACAAAACGGGGTGACTATTTAAAAGTGGCTGCTGGGTATTGCAGGTAATACTGACAATGGATAAATGGCCTCGCTCCGCGTGGCCGCATCCAGCCCAGAACTCCCCGAGCCGGTTCTTTTAAAGCACGGGTTGTTCAGTGGACAGAAAATGAAAGTGCAGCTCGTGGAGACATCCAGGGAAGAAATACGGCTCCGTCAGAGCCCCCAGAACCCTTCCATCAATGCAGCTTCTTCTCAGCAAAACCTCAAGATATCACAGGGACATTTATAACTCGAGCAGCCTTTGATCAGCAGAAAAACCCTCCAGAAGGGTTATGTTCAGCAAGAGATCCGCAAGCATTAACAAAACAGATGATGCATAAATCTGGGACAAGTGCTGGGTGACAGCTGGGGCTCCTCTGACATGAATTAAAGACCAAAGGGTCCTCTCACCTATTTCTACCTCCTGTCCCCACCCCAAGCTATATTTTTTCCCTTCTTTGCTCTGAAGCCACAAGTCTGGAGGGTTCTCGGCGTGAGCTGCGCCTCTGTCAAAATCACTTCACACCCGCAGGAAAATTTTTTAATATGAATTGGGCTTTAAAAAACTCTACCTTGATTTAGTGAGAATATAAAGTGGGGCCAACAGTCAATGTGTTATTTGTAGGAACCCTGGAACACGAAGGGTCTCTGCTACCAAGGCAACATTAAGCCCTAACTCCCATTTAAAAAAGCTCCCAAAGAAGCTCTTTATTCAAGGCAGGGTTTTTAAAACGAGGAAAGCAACGTTATCTGGAAGCAAGCATTTCAAAATATCTATAAATACAGGAGGTTTTTGGACCAACAGACTTCCAGGGATTGCTGCAAGTGATGTTTTACTGCTGGTGAGGAGCTGAGAGTGGGAGCTCAGGCTGGGCTCAGCCTGGGTGGGACAGTGGGGACACCACTGCAGCCCCCCAGCCCCACGAAAAATTGCAACTTTTATTTCCATTTGCCACGGAAGTTTGGAGCTGCTCCTGTAATTCCCAATCTTTCAGCTCCCCTCACACCATCGCTTTAAGAACCCTAGGACAAAAAAAAAAAAAAAAAAAAAAAAAGGAAGAGAAAGGAAAAGAAAAGAAAGGTAACGGGGATTTTATGGGCTGCCAACTGATTGCTGAGCTCATGCTCTATTGGCTTTGAGTGCAGGATCCATTACAGATCCCTCAAGTCCATTTTATCCCCGGCCTACATTTCAGCAGCACCGCAGCTCCCCGGCTCCGCAGGGAGCAGGGGGGGCTGGTTCCCCTCCAGGGAGAAGGGGAAAGGCTCCTGGAAAAGCTGTTTTATCTCCCTGCACAATCACCCTGGGAGCTCAGGGAGGCTTCGCCTCCTGATGCAATTGGGAAATCGCGGCAGAAAGGGGATTAAAGAGCAGGTCCAGGCTCTGCTCCGCCGGCAGTTCTGGCTGGAGCAGCCTCTCTGGATGGCTCCGTGTCACATAATACACCCAGCAAGGGCCTTAAACAAATAAGTGGCTTTTGTGTACAGCGGGATGTGTGTACAGACCTGCAAAACCACATCCATGCGAGAGCAGCCAGCTATTCTTCAACCCTAAGTGAGTCCTTTCCTCACAAAACCTCCTTAAAGCCCTTTCTCAGCGTTGCCTCACCTCCCTGGAGCTGGCAGCACAGCCCTCGGTGATGTCTCTGTCGGGCAGCAGGACGGGCCAGGGGAGGGGGAGCTCCGGTGCCCCCTGAAGGGACGAGCAGGGACAAGCCCTGGCTCGCTGCCTTGCCCCACGGGCTCTCTTGGGGACCTCCAGGAGATCCTCCTCCCGTGCAGCCCCAAAGCCTGCAAACCGCAGCCACGAAACGCTCCCGGTTTTCCAGGGAATAGCTGCAGCTGCCACCTCCCCGTGCGCCCGGTGGGAGACACGGGGGAAAACATCTGCGCCCACCTCAGCGCCTGCCCAGCTCGCCCGGAGCTCCTCCGGGGCATCGAGAGCTGCGGGAGATCTTTAACCCCGTTCCTTTGCGCCTCCTCAGCCCCGCAGCTGCCCTCGGGGGTTACCTGCACGCCCTCCCCACGGGCGTTTTCCCCGCACACCAGCATCTCTGGCAGTTATCTCCTTCTCTGCCCCGCTTTGATCTCGGGGCTTTTCATGCCGGGGCGGCTCTTTGGAGCATCCCCCGTCTCTCAGCAGCGTCCCCGAGGTGGGGACAGCTCCTGTTAGCGCGGCTCCTGCCGTGCCACGGGGCAGGGATGCTTCGCATTCCGGCCTTTGATGCCCCCCGGCCCCCGGCTGAAAGATGCGCCGGCTCCAGGAGCGGCGGGCAAGGCAGGGGACCCCGCATCCAAGGGATGGGAGGAGCGCGGTCCTTAGCCCAGCTCGTTAGGAGGTGCAAACGGGAAATATTCTTTTTAATTTGTGCCCTTCTGGGTTGTTTTGCCTCGGCGTTGTCAGGTCAGAAGTTGTTGTTGTGGTTGAGAGGACCCCGCGTGTTCCCCCTGTACCCCAGATCCTTCATCCACGCCCCGGAGGATCCATCCTCCTTCATTAATAAACCTCGGCGAGATGAAAACCAATTAGCGAACCTCCGGCACTAATTTCTATTATTTACCGCCTGCAAACTCAATGTTTTAAACCTCGCCGTTAGGAGACATCCAGCGCTCCCAGAAAACATTAGGGATCGTCCCCTGCGAATTAAAACTCACTTTTTGTAACAAAAGAAACGCCTTGAGAGATCTCCCGTCGCTTACTCAAATTAAAAAAAAAAAAAAAAAGGTGAGCTGCTAATTAGCCTCATAACGAATTATTTTCTCCCCCCTCCCTCCCTTATTTTAAATAAAACCTGATGATGCAAAGTATTCCTTGGCTTCTCGCTCCGTAACCAACCGGCTCTCGGTGGAAAGAGCTTCTTTTTTTATGGCTACGTATTAAAAGTAAACCAGCCCATGCCAGGTTTGGATAAAAGGCTATTTATTTTCAACCAATTTGATAGCTGCAGTTTTCAGTAATTGAATTTTCTGTGGTCGGAGAAGCAGTAATCTTAGAAACCAAATAAATATTTTTTAATAAAATGGAACACTGAGAAACCCTATAATAATGTCAAATATGTAGCCACTTATGGATGGATAAATATTTTAAGAAATTTACATCTCACCCAATGCTTTGGGCCTTCAGCTTCGCTGGAAATTCCAAACAACGCTATTTTATTTTGGGGAGGGGGCGGGGGGGAGCAGAGAGTATTTAGATAAAGAGCTGAATACCAATCCTTCAGTTTGCAGCGGGTTTGATTTCCAGTATTTATGCAAGGAAAGAGAAATCCAAAAACGCCTTCTCAGACCCTTTCCCTGGCACGTGGCATTCCCGGGGATCCAGGTTGTCCTGCAGCCACCCGGGCTCCAAAAAAAAATGACCCATTCTGCCAGAACCACCCCAAAACCCCTTCTGCAGAGTCACAGCTCGTGAAAATAATGAAATCTGGGGGAAAAAAAAAAAAATAAATCCAGTTTTGTCGAAGCCTCTCCAACAGACACTTGTTGCTGGTGGTTTGTGCAGACTGGGAGAGGTGTGACTGAAATCCCTCTGCAAGCCGAAGCGGAGAGAGCAGGAGAAGAGGGAGATGCTCACTCCTGCCCTGCGGATCCCCGGAATAAATCCCAGAGAGAGGCCCCAGCACACCTGGCAGGGATTCCCCGAGCTCTGGGGCGAGTATCTGGGTCTGAGGAGCCAGCGCAGCTCGGGGCACACAGGAATTGGAAAAGGGGAAAAGCTGCCGGCGCTCCCAGCGGCTGCAGCCCCGGGAATGGATGGAACACAGACCCAGAGGCCTCTGCCATCCCAAATCCTCACCCGCTCCCCTGCTGCCACCACTGCAGAAAATCTCTGATAATTTTCCTTTCCAAACTCCCGGTGGTTCCTTTTGCTCGGGAGTCTCCTGATTTTTTTTTTTTTTTCCCCCAGGACTTTTTAATTTTCCAAACCAGCGCGAAGTCACTGTGGAGTAAAGGAGATTCCATGGGATCAGGGATGACTGCCGGGACAGAATTCCCATTTCCTGCAGAACAGCCAAGCTGGGATTGGAATTATTGTTCTCTTATGGTGACACCTGCTGGCAAAGGCAGCCTCCTGTAACAGCTCCTGGAAAAGGATCAATCCCCAAAATCATCTGGATTGGTGAGCCCAGGTCAGGGCTTTTGGGAAACGAGACACGGGAGAGTGGGAGGATCTGGAGTTAATCAGCCAAAGGGAGGAAAAACAGGAAGAACGCACACGGGGTCTTGAAATTCAGGGAATGCTGCTGCAGAAGGGGGTAAATTGTTCTCCACCTCCACAGGTGAGGCATCACGAAGGATCAATGCGCAAAGATTTGGGCGAGCTCCTGTTGAGTGGAAGGTTCCTACCCGGGGAGCTCATGCTGGGAAATCCTTCCCAACCCCGGGACATCTGAAGGTCCAGTCGTGGTTTTTTTCCCAGCATGGATGCTCATTCCAAGCTGATGGATCAAGGCTGATCCCAGTTCAAACGCAACCACCTCTTCTTCTTGTATTCATTTTCAGTGGTGCTGAAAAGGGAAGCCCAGGCGGTTCTCAGCAGGGCACCGTGGAAATCAGGGATGAATTCCCAGTTTATTCCCGATGTGCCAGAAAAGTGAGGCAGGAACAGCAGCTCCAGCGCTGATGGAGGTACCACAAGCACGTGTTCCACACCACAGGGATCCTAAAGGGGCAGAGCTTGGCATCCCCAGGGATTCAGCTGAAATCCATGCGTTTTATCCCAAAATTTCAAACCCAGAAAGCGACGATTCCAAAATTTAAGTGGAGCCTGTGCTTGGTCACTCTTTTGGCATGGAAGAGCAGGGATGGTGGGATGGGGTTTGCCAGGAGAAATCCCTTTGCTCAGCATCCCAACAGGAATCACCATCAGACTCCTGGTGTCACTTTAAGCTGATTAATTCGTAATTAAAAACTCTTGAGCTGCTCCCACACCTCTGGGAAACAGGGAGCAGAGCAGGAATAAGCCACAATTCCCAGGAGACAGCAAATCTTGTTCAACTGCGTTGAAAACTCTTCAGTACAATTTCCAGCCAGTTTATCTCCCTTCCAATAAAGTTCACATTTCCTTCTTTTCCTTTGTTATGGAAAATTCTCGGGATAACAGACAGCGTGGAACCAGCAGGACTAAGTTTGATGAAACCCTTTTAATGATGCATCATGGAAAAAGCGACTGCAGATTGTTCTGGCGGTGCCAAAAAAAGAGTTTCTGGTTCGTGAGGGGAGTTTCTCCTCCAAGTTTCAGTCTCCACAAGCACCTTGGAGCCCACATCAGGAACAGTCACTAACAGCTTTTCCAGTCTTTCTCCTGGAGCCTCCCTTCCACAATATTTGCCTTGTTCAAGGGGGAGAGATGCATCTTGGAGCCATTTGCCGGGGCAGCTCTGGGGCATCATGCAATATTTATATTCTGTTAATCTGAGAGCTCGAAAGGAAAGATGGAAGAGGCCAAATCCAACCTTTCCATAAATGCCATTGATTTGGGAGCAGCCCTGGATTTGGGCCAGCGCTTTGCCTCGCCTCCCCCTCTGCCTTTCGGGATATTTGTGGAAATGAGGAGCGGGGTCGTTTGGTATTCAGCCCCGGCTGTGAATTATAATCTGGGTATGAAATTTAAAAGGCAAATTTTTCACCTCCGAAACAAACTTTTCTTTCCAGCAGCCAAAAAGACCCAGGGCCAGATGCAGCCCCTGGCTGGCAGGAAAGGGCAGCACACAAAACACACACGGGGGTTTCACCCGGCCCCGCTGCAAAACCAGAACAAAATTAAAAGAATTCCACCCCGAGCAAGCGGGACAGCTTGGAAACTGCTCAGAAACCTGAAGGGCTTCACAAGATTGGCATCATCAGGGACACAAATTTCCATAATATCTGCATCAAAAATAGAAGCAGGCCACCTTTATGCTCTGCGCCTCGTTTAGTAAGGGCTGTAATGCAATTAAATCACTTCACAATTAACATTTTGTCTCTGGGCCATTCCCTGGAGTGGCTGATTCCTCCCCCGCGGAGCAGGGAGAACAATGAGGCACCAGAGGGGGTGGGCAAGACCCATTCCACGCGTGGGTCAGCCTCCCCTGAAGGATTTGGATCTTCTGGGGAGGCTGGATAAGATCTCAGATCCCAAGGATGTTCTGGTTTTTTGGATTTGCTGAATTTTTCACAAGACAAAGCCTCCAGAATCACCTCAGTCCTGCTGGATTTTGTTACATTTAGGATTCCTGGATGTATCAAACCTTTAAGATTCCTGGATGTACAGATCCCTGAAGGATTTGTGTCTTTTAGGGAGGCTGGATAAGATCTCAGATCCCAAGGATGTTCTGGGTTTTTGGATTTGCTGAATCTGTCACGAGACAAAGCTTCCAGAATCACCTCAGTCCTGCAGCATCACCTCAGATCTGCCTTTCAGATCCCTGGATGTCTCAAACCTCAGTCTGAGTCAGTGCTTGACCCTGACCTCACCAGCTCCATCCCAGATGATCAAAGCCTGACCTGGAGCGACTTAAGCTGGGTTTTAGGCCCTGGATCAGTGCTCAGAAGGAGACTGAGGTTCAGGCTCTGCGGAATAGTCCAAACCATCCAAGACAGGCTCTGTACTTCTGACACCTTCATCACGCGCTAGCTTTTCCTGTTGGGAATTAATTCCTGCTCCGCTGTCTCCACACATCCAGGGTTTTTTGTTAGGTTCTCTCTCATAGACGCACTTTCACCATAACTTCAGATGAATTCATCTTTCAAAATAAAAAATATCAGGAAAACCCACACATTTCCTTTCTATATTTAACAATCCCAGAATCCCTGAGGCTGGAAAAGTCCCTCAAGTCCCTCTGATCCCCACCTTGTGCCCAGTCCAGAGCCCTGGGCATCTCCAGGGATGGGGACTCCAAACCTCCCTGGGCAGCTCCAAAGCCTGAGCACCTTTCCCAGGAAAAAAAGAAACGAAAATCCAAATGTCCCTTTGCACCTGGAGAACGTCAGCTCTGCCCTGGTGCCCTCAGCCATCCCTTCCCTCCATGGATCCATCCAGGACTGCTCTGGGAATTCCTCCAGAATTCACTTTTCCAAACCTGGGAGGCACAAAAGGCAGGATTTGATGCCGGTGGTTCCGGGATGTGTTGGTGAGCAGGGGCAGGGAATGCTGGAAATCCTCCTGGGAGGATTCACTACAGGATCAAACTCCCAGCAATAGGAATGCCGTATTCCAATTTAATTTCCCTGAGTGGAATTCTTCCCCGGAAAATCAGTGACAGCAGGAGCATCTCCTGCCTGTTTGTGTCAAAACGCTGCTTGTTCGTAACTTTTATTCCCCCATTCCTCCATGGAAAAGCAAAGCGAATGAATTTCTTTTTATTATTTAATT
>WBMY01018354.1:12647-28103 GCA_013397315.1 Donacobius atricapilla | reverse complement strand
TTTGCGTGGAAAAGTAGATTGTTGCTAGGGAGGAAGAGGGGTTGTTTTTGAGAGGGTTTCGTAGTTGGTTTTTTTTTTGTTTGTTTACCTTTACTGTATGTTAATAAATCTAACTGTTTCTATTTTGAATTAAACCTGTTTTGCTTTTCTTTTAATCCTATTCCACTAAAATGAAAATTAGGCGAATGTAATAACCACTACATCTTTTAGTGTTTCTGCCCGGTTGTTAAATTTTAACCCATTACACCTTAATAATTTAATTAATAAAAAGATAAATACCAAAAACCAGAACAGATCTAGTGTGACATCTTGCAGAGTATGCCAGGAGTCAGCCCTGAACCAAGTTTTAACTTTCATATTATAACCCTCTGAAAGTAGTGATGTATAAGAGGAACACTGACAGACCGTGCATGGCACATGCATTGATATAGTACTAGTAGTCCATTTGGCACCCATAATTAGATCTTTTGTGTCCTTGCAGTTAGCTAAAAAAATGCTCCTTAGTTAGTTAGAAAATCTACCTCAAAATTAGTCATCAAAAGCTAAATAGTGTATTGCTGATGGAAATAAATAGTTATGTAACAATACTGTTCTTAGTTTTGAATTCATTAGGGTGATGTCTGTTTTATTTTCATTTAAAGACACCCTATTGACTAAAGGTTTCATGCAAAGATATCCAGCTGACGGAACTCATCAATATAATGAATTCAGCTTTTGGAACATGATCTTAACTTTTTTCTTGATTAGGTCATACTCAATATAGGTATTTGTGTAGTATATTAGACACTGTGCATAATGATTAGCTTAGTGAGCGACATGAACATATCTTCTCCATAAGTTCTTCTGATAGCTTTTTCTTTTTAGAATTTCTGAATATTTTCACATTTGCTCAGGTTTGCAATGAAATGCGTGTGAGTTGAGGTATTCTGTACACAGTAGTAGCACTATTGATCTGTAATGTTCTAATATCCTTAAAATGCAAAGGTTTCTGTAATACATTTTTTTTTTAATTACTGTTATTCTAAAAGAAAAGTTAAGACTGTGATAATCTGCATTTGGACAGGAGCAAGAAGCAAATTTTCTAGTTTTTCTGTTTAGGCAGTTATTTTTTATGTTGTTCCCTATAATACAGAGAAGCTCAGAAGATTGTAAGAAAATGACAATTCAAAGCAGAAAGCAATGTTTAGAGTTTCTGTGTTGTGCACAAGAAATAAAGTAAATGATTGCTTTTTAGGAAAACCAAAATTAATAGGCCAAGAAAATATTTTGTTACATATAAGACGTAATGACATAAACTTAATTGCACACTGGAGGTCACCCTTGCTACTCCAAATTTTTTATGGTTTTCTTAAAAAAAAAAAAAAAAAGGCCAAGCAGTCTTTTAGTACACATGCTGAGCTTTTAAAAATATTTCTAGCAATAAAACCAATAATCCAAGTACACGTTTGTTATTTTGCTCACTCCTTAACTGTTTAAGCAGTATGCAGTATATGTATGGGTCTTCAGAAAGACTTTTTGGGGTGTGTTTGCCTGAAGTCCTGTAAGGATTCTATAGTCTACACTGCAGCCTCTGCTGCCGGCAATTCCTTTTATCACTCTCCAGGAAAGTTAGAGTTTGTTTAGAAGCTGGTTCAAGCACAGCTACTTAAATTGCCATTACTTTGTTAGATTGCTTGAAGACCCATCCAAAGGCATATAGAAGTATTAAAGTACCATCAAAATAACTATTATGACCTTAGAGAAGTGTGATTAAATGTTTTATTCGGATGATGAGCAATGCGGCAGTTTTACTGTTGTTTAGCCTAAAACCAGAGCTGAAAGGTCTTGAGAAAATCTGTCCACTGAAGCCATAGAGATCTCAAAGGAGAAGTTTAAAATTAAGCCAGTGTCCTTATATTTTTAGTCTTTTCCATGCCAGAAATCCTTCTTACAGATCAGACATCCATAACCTGTAGCTGTCAGTATGCAGTAGTATAGGAAAAATGTTATGTGGGTGGTTTTGGGGTGTTTTTGGGGGGTTGGTTTTTTGTTTGTTTGTTTGTTTGTTTTTATCATTCTGCCAAGTCACCATAATTCAGTTAGTCTTCAGTAAAATACAAATTTTTTGGGGGAAGATCAAATTGACCCTAACTACTTGCTGATGTACTGCTGTAAACATGGCTGCACTAACCAGGTAAAATTTTAGTATGAATTTATTCTGTTGGGATGTAACAATAAGGTTGCAATTCTGAAAGAGGCTTGCAAATGTTGTGTAACATTATCATAATCAATTAGTAAGAGATGCCTTTTCAGTAGGTTTAACTGAACAGACAGTGAAGAGGTGGAAAATATAAGAAGAGTTTGTTTTTAACTGAGAAACAAGAACAAACTCATCCCACCAGTTCCCCATTATTCTAGTGTCATGTCAGCATGAGCAAGTCATGCCTCCTAAGTGCCCATTAAAACAGTCCAGTCCCAAAACCAAGTAATATAGGTATTCACTGTTCAAACTGTTTCTTCACGAAAAGTTTGGGACTATTGAGAATTTCTTTTCTTGACTTAAACCAACAAACACACAAAAACCATAATAAAATGCTTTCTGAGGGAAAGATTTCATAAGATCTAGGGAACTGCATGAATTTTTAGTAAAGCAGTGGTAAAATTTTTCATCTATAATTTCTTTATAAGTGCATATGTGTTGAGATCACTGAGTCATACCTAAAATCAAAATGAAATCTATGAAAAGCAGCAGTTAAATAAACTGACATACTGTCAATCTGTATTCTCATTCAGAAGAGACAGCAGATATACACAATTGATAAAAATTAGACAAGGGGAAAAAGTGGTAGTGTAACTACAGTATTTGAAAATAAATTAGAGTTTAGTTGTTATAGAATTCTGGAAAAAACACCTAATCTTCATATTCTATTACAAAATGATCTCTCAGGTTAGGAAAGCTGAGATACTTATATCTTTGTAAATAAGAATTAGTTCATCAAAGGAAAAAATAAGGAGAATCCCATAGATCAATATCAGTTTGGGGGATTTATGATATTGAGGACAAATGAGAACTTAAAGGAATATTTTATGTGTTTTTTAATGATATTTGTTATTTTTTGATGCCTAAAACATTACAAATTCATGGATGGCAACAAATCCGTTTTTACTTATTCTGAGTTCTCCCCCATGCTAACATGGGGCAAATATCCTTGGCAGCTATTTGAGCTATTTTTAGTCTTTATAAGCCACAATTTAAATTAAACTGTTCTTGGTGATTACTTGTCATAATTGGAATTAAAAATGTTAGTGTAAGTAGACAATAACTCTTACAATAAAATGGAGTTAGTTGATTTTTAAGATGAGAGAAACTTCAGTAATAAATTGCAGATGTTGAAATAAACTAAATTTTTGTTGAGTGAAGAAGCTCCTAAGGAAGAGAAAACAGAAATGTTTAGTAGTGCTGGAAGTGGTTTTAGTTATTACACTGTGTGTTTTGCAAAATGTTTTGCAAAAGAGTCTATCATTATGGACATATAAAAATACGAAGAAATTAAATATGAATTAAAAATTCATTGTCATCATTCCTACCAGGTAATTACATCAAATTGGTAAAACATGCTGAACATGTTATACCAGTAGTTTTATTCAATATGTGAATAAACCAGTTGTATAGGTAACAGATTAACCTGGTTCTCAATTTCATACTAGATATATTGTCAGTACTTGAGGAATTTATTAATATTTCACATTATTTTACTTCTTATTCAGAACACATGACTGCAGAACTGAAATATGTAAAGAAAAAGTTAAGCCAGTACATTTTAGGATACAAAGTTATGTAGTTTAATTTTTCATAGTAACAATTTTTTCTTTGTCTGAGTGACTCTAGTGTTGGGCAAAGCTAGTGTTTCAGTGTGCATTTCTGTTCCAGTTATGCTATTTCTAAATAGCTTATGGTTATCTTTGGAAATTGCTTCATTTCTGCCAAGGTATTTCAAAGTTTCACTTGTGAAATATTTGTTCCTAAGGAATGTGGGCTTTTATCTGGAAGTTAATAAAAATGAAGGTAGATGATAGAGATCATGGCTTTGAAATGTAAAACAAGGCATTTTAGTTTGGTGGCATTAGCCTGTGAAGCTAATAAGTGTGCTTCTTCCCTGATCCTTTTAGAACTGGAAATGTGTGTGCAGTGAAATACCTAGATTAATGTTTTGGGGATTTCTTTTATTAAAAATTTTATAAACTTTGCAAATTTATGGAGCAAGATGCATACACCTATAAATACAGATACTGTTTGTTACACATAGAAGTGTATATAAGTATACATATGAATTATAATAATATCACATCACAGAATAGAACATATACTTGCAGGGGTGGTTTCTGATGATATGTAGTTCCTGGGGGAAGGCATTTTGCAGTCTCAGACTATGCCAAAGCTTTTTTTTCCTTTTTTTAGAGCTTCTTTGGGTCAGAGGACTACTGTCTGGCTTTAGTGTTTTAGGTAAGCTGCTGACACCTTTTTAATATTTGAACAGACTTTGAATATCACAACTCTAGGGGAAGCCACTGTGGCAAGTGGAGATGTTCATATTTAAGAATACACCAGCTGAAAGCCTTAATGGTAAGAATGCACATCTTGTTAAGGAGAAATGCACTATACTAGCCAATTTTTAGAATGAAAATGTGTCCAATTATTACATGTAGTCCAGCCAAGGAGTGAATATAATGAGGCTAGGACATCACTCGTTCAGCCATTTTTGGATAACCCTGGTTTGACCTCATGGCTGACCCTGCTTTAAGTAGGAGGTTGAGCTAAAGACCTCCTAATGTCCCTTCCAACCTGAATTTTCCTATGATCTTATGATCATCCACCAGGATTGGAAGAAGTTTCCTAGCAACAAGAAACTGAAGGCATTGGCAATGTTTGAAACTTAGTGTCAGGGAAAAAATCCCAGAATTCTAATCTATGAGTTGAATTGACCAATATTATGTATGTCTCCCTTAAATCAAGAGAAACTGTACATTCATTGTGAATCCTTTTTCTCTGCACATTTATCATGCTCTTCATTCCCCTTCACACAGATCTCTCTCCCTCTATTTTTGATCTGATTTCATTCATTGATAGGCTGATAGACAATATTGATATAGCTGTGGTAATGGATAGCTAGCACTGCATCATCGTTAATATACTGCTGTTCCTTCCTTCTGTAGTATTTCTCCCAAATCATTCAATGGGTGGTACATGCTGAAATGAGAAGGAACAGAAAGTTCTGGAACTTAGTATGTTGTCTAGTAATAGAGGAAGCATACTGAGAAATTACTTGCTCCATTTTAGTAAGTTGATTGGGAATTCGTGAAGCTCTCTTAAGAGGGATAACTATTATTTATAGTCAATAGTTTTATGAATTATGGGAATAGCATTAATTCTTTTGAGACATACTAAGATTAATATAAATGTCAAGCCCTCTCCCCCAGTACTGAAAATTACACATCAGAGCCACTAGCCTGTCCCATTTGCAACCTATAACATTATTCATTAGATCCATTTCTTTTGGTTTTTCAATAAGCTTTTTAGGAGTTTGTTTAAAAAAGGGAAGGTTAGTGGTAAGTCACAGTTAACTTATATTAGTATATTCTTGGTGTATTTTTGCCAGATTTTCATTCTGGCAATCCTTCATTTTTGAAAGAGAAATGAAAAGTTTTTTCTCTGAAGTAATATGTTCATTATTCTATCCAGTACCAGGAGTTGATATTTATTATCCAGATTTAAAGCAGAAGGACATAAGGGGTGACAAATACTGGACTGAAACATTCTGTTGCACAATACTATGTGAAGAGGTAATGTAAGGAACTTCAAAAATGTTAGAATATAAGAAAATAATTTTGTGATAATACTCAATTTCAATTTCCTCAATTCTCTTCTACGGTTCTACTCAGAACAGAATGATAGTATCACATAGTGGTGAGTGTTTGGCTGTGGTGTAAGCTGAAACTTGTCCTGATTGATAAAAAATAATTGTTAGTAACTTCTTGATATAGACCTTCACAGATGCAGTGGAGGCAGATATAATATAATCTTGCCCTATAATGAAGTTTAAATTCAGTTTTTGAGAAAATTACTGCATCCTTACTTTGATGTGCTGCTGTTTGTGCACAGATTTGTCCCTATTTTTCTCCAATATAGATTATCAGTAAATTAAAAAATGTATCTACATAAGAAATATCACCAAATAGATACAAACTGGTTATTGAAGTTATGGTTGAGGCCAGAGTTACTTTATTCAGTAGGTTCTTGCTCCTTAGTTTATGGGCTTAATACTGTTTTAGCAAGCAAATGAATGTGTTTAAATCAGAAATTTGTGGTCAAGCCTGAATCACTAATTAATTTTCTTGTCATAGGGGAGGATAGGCTTTGGCGATTATTTTAATATGAGAGAGAATAATCTTTTTAAAAGATCACTGAACACAAAATATTCTGAGATGGAAGGGATCTTCTGGACTGTGAAGTCCATGTACTTAAGTGAATGGCCTGTAGAGGGATCAAACCCACAACTCTGGCATTAATATCACCATGCTCTGGCCAACCAAGATAATGTGGGTGGAGTGGACTGTCCTGGGTCTTGATCTTTGCTATCAGCATTTCATCTAGACTCATCTATCTCCTTGCTTTGAGTCAGAACTTAGTGTATAAAGTTTTAAGATGTCAAGCAAGGAAATAAGAATGCAGATGCATGAACTTCTAAAGTTCTTTTGTTTGTTTGCAAACCAAGATAGCTCATTAGCACTGGCATTCTGAGTGATGGCTAAAGGCATATTGATTTGAACAATGATTTAATAGTAAGAATTTGCATATATATATATGACATGCTCTCATATAAATAATAAAGTGTGGAAGCATTTGAGCTATACAGATGTTGGAAATCCTTTTGGGTTTTCATTTGTCTTTTGTTTGTTTGTTTTTCAAAATCTTCACAGGAATAATTAAGGTAAGAGCATCTGATGTTTCAACCTGATCTTGGTGCTGCAATTTTACTTTATTTACCATGGTGTGAAATCACCAGGTTTGTAAGTCTTAACAATGCAAAGGTATGCATTAAGTTCTTCAATAACCAGCCTGATTACTGATTTCTGTTCTGGTTTTTCCTATACAGTTGTTCTGCTCTTCATAACTATTGAAGAATCATAGTTTCCACCATTTTTTTCACTTTAATTGGGGAAACTTTGGAAGTTTTAGTAGAGAAGCAGTAAAATAGTGCATTTTTATTAGGATTGCCTTGGGAAAATTTAAAGCAGTAATATCAACTTGCAAGTAATTTTATGATAGAAATTTAAAACAGGAGAGATATTTTAGTTTTGATTGTGAAATGTTTAACCCTATGTTTTTCATAAAATCTCAGATTACATTTTGGAATTCAAAACATCCCTGATTTGGGTTTCATATTTCTGCAGGTTTCCATTAAGAGTTGTGATGTTGCCTGTTCACTACAGAGTCAAGGATGTCAGGTCTAGAAGTAATAATCTTTTTCTACCCAGAGTGTTACTAAACTTGTTTTAAGAATCATCCCCATCTTCCTATCATTAGCCAGTAAAGAAATTAATAGTCTCTTAATACCTTATGGAATAGCTTTCAGATCATTTAAATGTTCTTCAAGTTTTATATTGTTAGACTATAATAATGTCAGAAGTGTCAGAGAAACAAGTGTCCACAAACTGTGATTATTCACCTCCCTTCATAGTGCAGAAATATTTTCAAATAGATGTGACTGTCTTGAAGCATAATAAAAAGTTCAAACAGCCCGTTCAAAACCCAACAGCTTTAAATAAGTGTAATTCTAGCATGAGAAAGGAAACAAGCCAGGAATCTGCATTTCATAAAAACAGAATACTTGTCTGTCTCATATTCTACACATGAAATGTGTATTATACTGTGGGCAAAAGACCCATATACATGCCAGCAGTTTTCATTTGTGTGGGGTAATCAGTGTCCTAAATCTTTCTCTTGGCCCTCCCATAAACCCTTCTACATGGATATAGATTCTTTAATTTCAAATGTTCACCTGTAGTGCAAAATGTTGGAAGTGGTAATATGTAATATCTTTAGAATCAAGGAGAATTTGGAAGAAAATATATTCTGTGGACTTTCCCAGCTCCACGTTTCCTTGCAAATAGGCGTGTCCTGTGAGCTGTGGTGCAGGGGGGACACTAATGGCTTTCATTATATGTCTGTTAAACAGTTCTTTTTTATACTGTGTATTGAATAGCAATATTAGTAACAATACTAGTATATTTAATACAGTATAGATGATTAACATCTCAACTACATAATTTTTTGTGAGTCCTGAAGATCTTTGGTTTATTTGTGTCTCAGGTGCAGATTCATTTCTAGGGCAGGTCCTGTGAGAATGAGTTGTGACTGGTTTTGTTTATTCCTGGTTTGATCTTTCCTTTTTTCTTTCATGTTTCTACAACTGTAATGGTGCTGGGTTCAGACATTTTGAAGCAGTCTGAATGTTTTCTTTTAGGCTGTCTTGATGGATGTTTACTTTTGTTTCTTACCCCAAACCAAGCCTCTGTAGAAGTGCTTGTTGAATACCATGTGCCTTTTACTTCATGAAAGATACAAAAATGTGCTACTTCTCATCAGGAAGCAATGATTATATTATCCATACAAATATGGATATCTTGTAAATATTCATAGAAGACAGCTGCAAGCTAAAAGATGTTGCTCCCAAATCATAAGTTTCTTAATTACATCACTGTAAAGAAAAGATCAAAGATAATGGGATTTCATTTGATTACTGAGTCATCCAAATAAGCAGGGAGCTCTAGTGACAGTTTTTCTGAGGTAGCAGATTGCAGTTGGTATTTTAGGGAAAAGTATTTTAAAACAATGCCCATAATTACACTTAGAAGTATTAAAATAATCTCTGTAGTTTCCTAGGGTTTGATGGAGCTTAACCATTGCCATAATGATGTTTTACTGAGGCTGTTTTTAAGATATTTGCAAGCACCTCACTGCAGAGTGTAGGTGTGGTGAGTCACCCATTCAGCACACAGCTCCCATTCATTCATTCCCACATTGTAGCCTTCCTGATTTTGCATAACCTATGCGGCGTTTTGTTGTCAATCAACCTCGGGTTTGTACAGTAAGCTCTCTGGCTTTCTTTTGACTTGAATGAATAGTGCCATTCATTCAGATCATACTTTTCTGTGGATGCTATTGTAAAGCAGGGACGAAGCGGCTGACTTCTAATGTGCAGGAATGGTAAGACAAAGAATTTGTGCAAACCAAATAACTGGAGGAGAAAAAGGAAGGGATAAAATTTTTTCTAGTAGGGATCATGCAATGGAGAAGGCAGAGCAAGCATAAGCATCCTAATCTGCCACTTGCCATGCTCCTCTAGAAGGGAAAGTAGTCTTGACTTTTTGTCTTTCAGATATTCCAAAATTACTAAAACACTGCCCTACGCATTTATGGGTTGGGTTTTTTGGGGTTTTTTTGTTTCTTCTGAAAGGGACCAAGCTTTATATTTTTACCTCTGGTAATTTTTTTTTTTTTAGTTTTTGATACTGTCATTCTTGCTTCAACAGTTACCACCCCTATGCTATGCTCAGCATAGCTTAGGCACAGTCACAGACTGAAAGTCGTATTGGGGAAGGTAGAATGAGCTCCGTGGGCAAAGGTAGTAAGAGTGAGAGAAGACGGAGGCTTAGGAAAGGGTTGCAGGAATGGAGGAACTAATCACAATGTGCTAGACAAGAGTAAGCAAAGACTTACTGCCTGCTGGTATTTGTGGCCTGAAAAGGGAAGGGGAACCAAGTAGCAGAAAGAAGAAAATTACAAATAGGCTGACTACTCCTTCCTGCCAAACACAGAACACTAACTGTTGATCCCACACGATCCTTTGTTTGAAGCTTTATTATTGTCCATAAAACTTACTTGATTTAAAAGCAGAAATTTCTGCATCATTTGCTATGGCAGTACAAGAAGTTGTCTCATACTTGATCTTTGTGATTGTGAGTGCCTTTGTGATGCCACTTTAATCAGCATCATCATCTAGCTTATCCTTCTAGAGAAAGTCATGAACTTATTGCTTCTTGAAACATCTGGGAAGGTATAATTCAGTGTACTTCTCTCAATGGCTATAATTTTTAATCCTTTAAAATGATTCTTTAGAACTAGATAAAGCTGATCTCTGATTGTAGTTGATGTCTTATTTTAAGACAATTTTACAGGATGGAGACTCAGAAATAAGTTACTTTCCCTTGGTTTTCAACCTCTCCCCTCTTACCAATAAGGAGAGACAAATGCAAAAAAAAAAAAAATTCAAGTGAAAAAATAACAGTTTACTAAAAGAAAACAGCAAAACCCAAGAAATGCAAAGCCGCTGGGTCTTCCTTCCCCTGAGGAGGAAAGAGGACAAGATGGCTGCTGGGTGCAGCTGTGTGGGCCAGAGGACAAAGAGGAGATGGCAGAGAGACCCCTGCTCCAGGTCGTGGGGCTGAGAGAGAACGAAGGAAACAACAGAGCTAACAAGCCTCTACAGTTCAAGAAAACAAATTCCCTCCCCCCGAACAAACAAAACAACAGGAAGCAAGGAGAAAACAAAATCTAGGAAGAACTATTTTTGTTCAAAATGAGCTGGTGCTTCTGGGGTGCTGGTGCAGGCTCCATGTCACAGCTGGGCAGGCTTTCTCTTCACAATGCACTGGTTAAAAAGTGCTGGTGGACTGCTGGCCGCAGCTGGAACTTGCAGAATGGCTCTGATCCTTGGTGGTGGGCAGCTGTGGGCCCCCCTCCCTTGGCAAACAGCAGGCAGCAGTGGTGGAAGTATTGCAGAACTCTAGAGAGCCCAAAGAGAGCAAAAGAGAGCTTCTTGTGTCTGTTCCCTGTTCCCAGAAGAGACCCAGCATCCCTCCCCTGCCGTAAGCCAGGGTAGAACACACAAGTCCCGTTTTCTGGCTGCAGATCTTGAAGAGACAGTAAACTTGAATCATTTGACATAGAGAAAAACAGGGAATACATTATTTTGGGTCACTTAGGTCAGCTAGGACAGTTCAGTACTGTGATTAAGCAAGACTTAAAAGGTTTGGAATGTTTCAATCTGTTTGTTATGCTGCTGATTGGTGGGTCTACCCATACTTAATAAATACCTACTAAAGTAAGAAGTAGTTTCTTCCATTTCCTCAGATCTCTAATCATATGTCATGATTTTAAAAAGTAACAGCATTGGTTAGTTCTCATCTGTTTAGAGTCTCTGAGGAAAATTATAAATACAAATGTAGAAAGATGAGCAGATAGATACAAGGTGCATGGCTGATTAAATGCAACTAATAAATATATTCATAATTCTAATTATCCTGCATACCCACATCTGGTGTTAGCAGTTAAGGACACTGCTGTCCTGTCAGTCCAACGTTTACCCCAACATCATCTCTCAGCACAGCTGGATGCAAAAAGAGGGTGGAAGAATCTCTGGTACACTAAGAGAAAATTTATAAAACATCAGCAACATCTGTGCAATGGCCATCATGTGGTGATGTTTCCTGGCACTTCACTGTGGTAGTGCAAATACCATAGGCAGCTAGCACGTAACATAAAGAGAGAAACGCATATTTCTGGGTGGTAATTGAAAAGGATAATTTTTTAAAAAATTCACCGTTAAATATTTTAGTATCATTATATTGCCATGTGCTGGTTTACCTATCTCAATGGATATTTACTCTTGAAAGTTCAGATCTCCTTCCAGTTTCTCTATAGCTAAGTTATGTTTTACATAGTAAGGGCTGTAAAGTAGAATTTTTCTAGATAACTAGGCTACACTGATCTAGGGTTTTTTTAATGATTAAAACTTCATTTTTTGATTACATGAAAATAAAGAACAACTCCCAGCATAAAAATGCATTTTCTTACTAAGTGGAAATAAAATTATTTTTCTCCTACATGTCATTATAATTTTTTTTAATAGAAGAAAAACTAGTATTTCATAATTTTGTTTTAAAAATAATATTCTATTACATACATATCCATTTTGTGTATACATTTTATATTTTCTATGCAATGACTAAACTGTAAACTTTGATATATAAGCAGTTGTCAGCAAAACAATAGATTTAATATTTTTGTTTAAAAATATTTATATCCGTGGTTGAATGGGACAGTCTATTCAATCTTATAAATATCATATTTAATAAAGAAAAATCCGCTGCAAAGAGAAAAAATGTCTTTATCCATAAGCAACCAGATGAGAAATGGATTTTATTCAGTCAAATCCTTTTAGTCAATGAAACAGCACTTTCATGCCTACTGCACTCAAGTGATAATTAATATAGTTTAATTCCAGACATGATGCCTGAATTCATGTACTGTCATCAATACCCCATGTTAAAATCAGACCTTGACAGGGACTTAACACCCTGGAACAGGTCATCATATGATAATATTCTTTTTTCCTTTCAGTATTTTGTCTTCAACCAAGCAAAGTATTACAAGATGAGGGGAAAAAAAAAGGAAAAGAATTACAAATGAAGAGTGACGCAGGCTGTGAATAGAACATATGTTAGGCTAGGCAGAGGCATCAGTGAATTATATCATTTCATGATGAAGTGGCAGTGGGGCTGAACGGACCTATTTTAAACCTTGATGTATTTTATCTCTACTGTATTTGGTCTGTCATCTTTGGAGAAAGACTTTGTGTAATTGAGAGTCAGCTCCAATCTGTGTGACTTGAGCATGAAGTGTAAGCTAGATGAACAGTATTATGGAAGAAAGGGAAGCATCTAATAAGGTATAAATGAGAAATAACCTTTATACCTCAGACATTTAAATGTGTTTTATTACATACTGTGTTTAATGGTGTTATTTTCATGGTACTATTAATAATATAAACAATGTTTGAAAGTACTTTAAAATCTGTTTAATTTTACCTCATAATTTTAATAAAACCTTCATATTTACAGTTGAGATATCCTTTGTTGCATTGAGCATACAATATAGCAGAACCTACATGTCCTTACATTATTTTTGTAAGTGTAATTTTTTTTTCTTGAATTCAAGGTTCACTTTCAGAGGCTAAGATACAGTTTTATAGTTATTAATTAATTTGGAGGGGAATGTGTTTTGATGATGTGCTTATCATGCCACAAACAACTATATCTCTAGAAAAACCCTCAGGAAATTGTATTTCTGTATTTTGCTTTTAGGATGGTTAAAAAAATATAATTTTAAGAAACTTCAGGTTTTCTACTTTTCATTTTTTGTCCAGCAAGAAGCTGGCATGTTGATGGTGTATGGTACATATTTGACCGTCAGTAGAAAGTATTTGTGATAGTTCTAATAAGTCAGTCGTACTAAATCTTCCGGAAGGTCTTGTTTTCTCATGTAAGAGTATGTGAATGCCATGTAGCGTGCCCAGCACAGCTCAAGGACCTTAGTACAGAGTCACTCATTCGAATTAAATTGTATCCAATGTTTTGTTCGCATCTGTTTTTGTTAGAAAGATTCTTCAGACAAAGCTCTGGAGACAGAATAATATTTTATTGTTACCCCCGGGGATAAGGACAAGTGATAGCATCTGTAATGCAAGGTACTTGTTCCATATAAAACATTTTCTCGTGAGGTCACTGCATAGAATTGCAGTGAGTGTTTTACAAGTTCTTGTGCTTCCTCTGCATAGTTAGCCCACAGTTTCAAGATTGGAATAAGTGTTATTAACAGCTACTCAGAAGAAACAGGGTAAAAAAGGCATAATATATAGTATATGAATCTTACTACTGGTGATGACTCTTGTCTGCTAGCCGTATTCACGCTGACCATTTCCTGCATAAAGGACATCCTCCTAACCCATAAATTTCATGTGGGGAAAGGACAGGTCTGCCTGCATAGCTTTGGTAGCAGATTTTGGGTCACAGAGGTTTTGGTAAATTCTTTGTCCTCAGAAACTGTGCATAAAAATTGGGTTGTTGCATAAATTCCTTTATATTGCCTTCTTCATAATGAAAGCTTTGCTACACTTGGACTGGTAGTCTTATTATGTCAGGTGTTTGGTATAGGTCACAGCTCTAACAGGATAAGGAAATATTTAAAGTTGCTCTCTTTAAAAGTCTCTCATCACCAAAATGCTAATATGGTCATTACTTGCTTATGCATTGTTTTATTAGTTTCACCTCAGTTTGAGCTCTGTATGACTAATTTCTCCTAGCAGTCTCTAGATACTATGTCTACCGATGTTGTTGTACTACGTTAGGTAAGAATAAGAATTTCATGTGAATAAAATAATTATGGCACAACAACCTTTAACATCTTTGCATTCAGTTATTGGAACAAACTGCATAATTTTCTACCATGAGTACAAATGGGTAACTCTGTTGCAGCACACATCCAGGCTATAAAATTAAGAAGATTGTTTAATGGTGAGAAGCTTGCTTAAAGAATGAAGGCCCAGAGTGAATAGTAAAAATGAAAGCTGAGAAAGTCATTGAGGCAGACAGAATTTTAAATCTTTTTTTAGCATCTATTCACTCTGCCCAGAGTTCTATGGGTGTTGCTTTTGCTTCAAACTGATGATCTTTTTGACTCTTGTAATGTGTAGCACTGTGCCTTACAGTCTCGTTTCACTAGTAATTTTAAACATTGTATATGACTTGAATACCTTTTTTTAATGACTTTAAACTATATGTTTATGAATACACATATAAATACCTATATTTTTAAAGAAGGACAGATGTCATAAAAGTTAGCTGTTACTCAGACCAAATGTGCAGCTTTTGAACAGTATCTCTTCACACGATTCGGCTGTGAAAATTCACTTGAACCTGATTTTCTTTTTGCAAATCAAAAAGAAGTATTCATTCTGGTTTTGTAGTAAAGAGTAACATTAACAGAGTATGCAAGATGTAGATACAATTTGGTCTGAAACCAGTAATAAACTTGTTTCTACAGAACATAGACCCTTTAACGCTTTCCTGTTTTAAGGGGGAATGACTTGTGGAGTCAATATGAGAGTTACATATTTTTTGTCCTATTGTGACTAGTTTATTTCAGTTTTCATATAGTGCATTAAAATAATTTTTCATGTTTCTTTTCATCATATATGTACATTTAGTGAAAAAATTTGTTTGAAAAAATGCATAATGGCAGCTTCATGGTGAGTTTAAAACTGAATATTATGTATTTATTTTATCTGTCTGCGCATCAGTTTGTGATATTCCTCCTGATTTTCATATTGAGAGTAGCAGAAACTTGACGGTCAGTGGCAGGCAGATTAGAAGTGCTTTGTCTATCTAGAAATATGCACAACTCATTGAGTTAGAACATGGCTCAGAGTAAAATCAAAACCACTCCTTTCTTCCTTGAACTTTGGGAAAAAAAAACCCCTAAACAACAAAAATCTGAAGAAGAAAATTTGATCAGAGAAAAGCTTACAAATTAGCCATTATGTTCTTGAAATTACTTACACGGCTTGAAATTTATAC
>WBMY01018354.1:289-12568 GCA_013397315.1 Donacobius atricapilla | reverse complement strand
GTATTAATTTTACTAATAATAATGATGGAATTGGAGAAAAGGCAGATTACAATTTTTATGTGGTTTTTAGATTCTAGATGTGACTTTTAACCAGTCTACAAGTGTTAGCATTAGTAATTAGGAAATGTATTTGTTTTAATTNTATGTAAAATAGTCCTTCTGAAGTTTTTAATGGGGTCAGTAGTTCGAAAATAGTTATTGAAATCCATTACTGATAAGTAAAATTGTCTATCTTATCAATAAAAATGGCAATGTGGTACCTGCATGTCTAGTAGCAAGCTGTAGATCTCCCAGATATGTTTGTTAGAAAGTCTTAAAATAAAATTATTACACTCAAAATAACCTTCGAGAACTTTATTTTCTGTTGAAAAAGTAAAATCAGAATATTAAACATCATTTACCTAGGAAAAATAAGCACCCAGAGCCATAAACTTTATCCTTCCTTTCTATCATTAAAAAAGACAAGTTCACAGAATACCAAAAATAAGAAAACATTTAATGCAAAAATTTTTAATTTTCCATATTAGTTTTAGTTTACATGAGCTCCATTGTCCGCACATAACAGTCAAACGATAAATATGAGGAACAACAAATGTTAGTATTTGTTCACAAGTTGCATTTTCTCTGATCAGCTGTGAACTGGGAAGTAGAATTTTGCTGTAAAACCAAAAGTCTGTTTAGGAGTTTGACCTTGATAGCACAGAATTATCATGATGATGAACCTACCACACTTCTTTCCAGATTTTTTTTTTTTCATTTTTTTCTCCCTGAGCAATATTATCTGTTGCACTTATTGCAGAGAAGTATCTTGCTTTTGTTTATTTTTCCAAAACCCCCTCTTTATCTACCACCCCATGCCCCCTTTGTGCTAATGGAACATAAACTGCTCTGTACTCACAGTGTTTATAACAGGATTCCTATTCCTGATTCCAGGACAGTAGAGCAGCTGGAAGTGTTTAGTGGCTGTCAGTACCAGTACTCCCATCTTTGTAGCATTAAAATTAATTTTCCTCATCTTGGTGTATAAAGAACCCAACTGTGGCCATTACCTCATTACCTGAAATTTTACAATGACACCAACAGCAGGAGATGTGGGGGAGCAGCTTTTTGGATATCAAAAGTTGAAGCCCTGGGAGTATTCACTTGAATAGACACTGCAGTTCTTGTAGCCTTTAATAGGTTCTTCCTTTACATCTGCTGATGGCTGGAGCAATGAGGATGGATGTGATCCAGGTTTTCCTGTCACTTGGATAGCTCACAATTTTCCTACTTAAAGGAGAGAGCTACTAGGCACACATCTGAAGATTGTACTTGGTGCATAGTACTAATCAGCAATCAGCTGACTGTCACAGAGGAGGCTGAATAACTGAACATGTTTATTTATGTATACTGCAGTGTTGTGACACAAGGTAAAAATGAAAGTGGTTTGTTAACTATCTTAGCTGCTGTTCCAGTAATGCGTTTATTTTGTGCATGTATTGGGAAACACACTGTGCTCCATAAAATCAGTGTTCCTGAGCATTACGTTTGTACAGAAGTATTATGTTTGATATATGGATATATGTGGTGGGGGAGGGGGCAGTTTGGATCCCAACTGGATGCATGTATGCAGTGACACTAAAGTGTTTAAACTGGGAAATTTTTGGATATTCGGGGAAACAGTCCCCTGATCTTCTTGGAATGAAATTGGAACATAGGTGTTTTTAGTACATTTGTTTTCTTCTGTTGGCACTAAGCTCAAAGGTGTTCCTTCTGATCGTTTCATGACATCATGTTCATTCCCTTCAAAAAACCCATATCGTGGCTATTTCAATAGTGGACATACCGTTGTCTGACATTGTCAGTGGAGATGAGGGGTTAGATTTACAGACAGTAGAATTAGACTAATATGGACCAGAAAGTTAAACCTAGAGATTCTGGGATCAAACCTTAACGGTTTTGACATGAATGGCTGTTTCAGCATTGATTTCAGTGGTGTTGGTGTCCATGTCTTTTAAATTCCATAGAAGAAACTGTGAACTGTTAATTATGTCTTTATATAGTGTCAGGGATAAAATCCTAATAGTTAAATACTTGCATGGATTTATGGTTGTAAGAATATATTGTTTGTATCTAAGTGTATATTATTATTATTTTCTAAGATACATCTTTAAAGTGTTTGAAGAAATTACCCTTGCATATAGTCATAAATATAAAAACTTTTGTTGCTAGCAGGTACATAAAATATGGTAAAGCCATATTTTTGAAATGTTAGGCCATTCTTAACTATTCTATTAGACAGAGATCCTAAATTTGTTAAAACTAAGTTGAATAATATCAACAGATAAAACTAGCTCTAAAGCAGGCTCATATTTTAGAGTGCTTTCTGTAACAATGAGAGCAGCCTTTCCTAATGCAAAAATAAAGGAAAGATAAAAATAGGTTTAGGAACTTCTGACAGTACTTCAATTAATTATATAATGATGATAATAAAAATTGAGTATAATTATATTTAGAGTTGTTCAGTTCAGTGATTGAAATTTAAATATATCTCTTGAATGCACTTGACATAAAATAAGCTCAAAATCTATGGCGAAAGGGTGAAAGGAATAGAAATAATTGGATTATTTGACAGGAATGTAGTCCTTGAAACTGCATCTTCTGGGGGATTTTTAAATTTTTATTCTTATTATAGGTAAGCACTTTTATTAAAGCCATATGATCTACCCACCTGCATAAAAAATAGTTGTCTGAAGAATAGAGTTCCATTTTCAGTACATAATTTTATGTATTCCTTGCTTCACTTGATAATTTTACAACCACTGAAAATACACAAGAGCTGCACAAACCACAGTTAATAGCACTGGAAGGACTTGCAATGATAATTTGAGAAAACATGGAAGATTCTATTTCACCTGTCACATGCTCAATGTCTTAGTTATCAATAGAGGGAGGAAATAATTACAGAGATTTTCAAATTGAAAATAAATGACAGGCTGTGTCCTGTAAACGCATTATATTACTAACTTAAGTATTTGCAGAATCAGATCTTATGACAGAGCATCCATTATCTTGCAGCTCAGCATTATTTTATATTTGATCAAAGCCATGGTCAGTATTTGGAAAACTGAGACATCTTAATACATCTTTATTCATAAAATACTGTGAAAGGCATACAGGCTTTTCCTTTCATTTTTGCTTTTTGTCTTGGTTGTGTATTTTAGATAAGGTCCATTGGGTAGCAGTATTAAAAATCAGTTGGTTACCTCACAACCATTATTACAGAAACCTCTCCCTAATCTCAGAAGTATATAGGCCTCATCCCAAGCTCCCCTAGCCCTAACTGTTTTTATCTGTCATCTGTCTTAAAAGTCAGTCCAAAATTATGGCTAAGATGGGGCAAATCTCTTAGAATGAAAAAAAGAAATAAAAAGAAATGAAGGACTAACACAGATATCAATATGGCAGCGTGACTCAGAAAATCTGTGAAGTTACATTCACTATTAGTGTCTTTTTTTCCCCTCCCTCAAATTCCCCAACTTCTAATCCACCTGTCATGTGGCTGGCACTGTAAACATATTTAGATGTCAGATTACCATTGAAGTACTTTAATGCTGTTAAAAATGTGTATCAGTTTCTCTGTGACAGAAATAATGTCTTCCTACAGCTCTCAAACATGAGCAGAAACTTCTGGGTAGTACTTCTATGCAGATACATAGCTACCCATTGTTTACAATATTATTTCTTTTAGTTACATGGGATGCTACAAGGTATCTCTTTATAGATTACTTAAAAACCCACAATTCCATCGTAAATATATTATTACTAATGGACCACACTATATTCAGTTTTAGTTATGCAGTATTATTAGCCAGTGTTGTAAAATACAGAAATTTTCCCAGGTTTTCTATCAAGTACCTTTCCTATCTTCTGTTCAAATCAGACTTGTGCACATTGATATATATTTATTGAGAACATTTATTTTTTTCTTTTTCTCCTGGTACATTTCCAGAGCTGTAGCATGCAGTGAAGGTTTTATAGTCAGCATGCAGTCTAGCAGATGTCATTCCATTTGCCTAAGCCCTGCTGACATTTGGAGTTGTGGATTAATTGAGCTACAGAATGAAATTTAATTAAAATTAAATACAGATTTGGCCATTGTATCTGTTCATTTTTACACTCTGGTGTGTACATTTGCAGTCAGTGCCATAGTTTATTTGTTTAATCAGGATGCTATGTGGGAGAAGCTGCACTTTGTTTTAAACTGAAATCATGGCAGATGCCAAATGGATTATAATTCATGTAATTTCATGTGATACCTGCCATGTAGATGATGCCATTGATACACCTCAGAATAACCTGAAGGATACAGATTCTTCTATTTGTGAAGTTATTGAAAAAGAGAAGATCGTGTAAGAGGTCATTTGTATTTTTGAAGCAAAGATTTTGTTAAAGCTGATGTTTTAAATTAGCTTAGGAAAAAATACATTCAAAAGCAAAAAATTACAGAAGGGCAATTTATTTCTCTCACAAACTGCCATTGTAAGAGTCTGTTTAGGCTTGAGATAGATCTGTAATGGAGATGTCAACAGAAGGCATTAAAATGCCAATACTTCAGCCTAATTTTTTTTTTTTTTAATTAATAATTGAGTAACTATGTGGAAAGGAATAATACCAGGCAATACTAGGTAAAGTAGAAGTAACACTGGCGGGAATATTTATGGATTTTTTTCTTTATGCATTTAATTTAGATCTGTCTGGAAACACTCCTGCTCGTGTATGTACATAGCACTAATTTTAAGTATTCTGACTCAATGTAAATTACATGACTCAAGCAGACACAGTAAATGATACTAATAACTCTTCATGTATTAAAATAAAGAAGGCATTTGTAGATGTTATCCATAATATTGTATAATAAGTGACACATTACTACTGTGAAATCTGAGGACCTAGAGTATCTCATTTGTAATTTACTGAATGAGCAGACTTTTTGAAAACTGCGTCTGTTTATTCAACTTGGTCTTTGATTACTACAGTGAAGAATGTCCTGGTGTAGCAAGTATTCAAAAGCCAGTTGACATATTGAAATATCCCTGGATATTCACTCAGACACTGAGATTATCTCAGCTGGTCAGAGCATAGTGCTAATAATGCAATGGCAGCAGGTTGATCTCTCTGCAGGCCATTCACTTAAGAGTTGAATTTAGCGATTTTTGTGGGTCTATTCCAATACAGAATGTTCTCTAATTCAGTTTGCTACAACTTTTGGCTCACAGCTTCCTATAAACAGAGGAAGCATCCATATATTCACTAGGTAATGAAGGATTTCTCTTCCATGAACTTGTCCATTCTCCACCTGAGTCCACATAAACTCCTGGCATCCTCAGCAATGTATAACTTTACTGCACTTTGCCTGAAGCAATTTTTTTTGTTTTGATGTGATGCTGTTCTCTGTGCTTGAGGCCCACCAACTCATAAGTTGGAAGAGATGGTTGTAAAGTGGATTCCTTCCCTCTAATTCCACACTACTCTAGATTTTGTGGATTTCTTTCATATCCTGATCTGACATCTCTTTTCAGCCTCAGCTAATCCCATCTATTTTTGTAGTTAGTTCAATCCTACTATATCTTTTTTTTTTCCCGTAAGATAGAGGGATGCAATGAGAAATGCGTATGGTATTCAATACATGAGCGAGCCATGAATTTATCCACTGCTTAGTATATTACTATTATTTTCCTGCTTAATACAAATGCTTAAACCCAAGGCTGTTTGGGTTTGTTTGTTTGTTTGTTTGTTTGTTTGTTTTTTAAAAATTTGTTTTGGGTTTGAATTTGTTTGGTTCCCCCCCATTTTTAGTCCTTATTGAATATACATTTTTCCAGACCTATTTAAGACCTCTAGATTTCATGCATGACTGGTAATAATGTATTCAGAGCCAATCATTTTACCAATACAGTAAGGACTGAGATTCCTGTGCGTATAACTTCATGTCTATTGAATTTCACTTACCACCCTAATGCCCAGGAGTTTGGTCATAAGGGTCTTCTTGATGTTTGCAGTATCAGTTCTTGACTCTATCACTTGTTGAATCATCCACAAACTTTCTCATTTCACATTTTACTCCCCCTCTCCTCAGCAACCAGGAATAAGTTAAACATTTGAGTCCTTGTGGAATTTCTATGGCAGGCACCATGCAAACTGACTCCTGTGCTTCAGCCAGATTTATCTGTGTTGCGACTCTTTTCCACCATGATCGGTTTCTTTACAAGGCTTTGGTGAAAGACAGTGTCAGAAATTTTGAAAATTGGAGTGGACTATATTGAGCAGATCTCCTTTACAAACCTAATCATTGATAAACTTTTCACAAACTATTTCCATTTACCAGGGGTGGGCTGACTCTTATCTGGTATAAGCAATTTATCCATCTGTACACAGGTTCTGTTCTTTATTACAGTATCCACTAACTGATCTGATGTAGTTTTGAGACTTGCCTGTTTTCAGGTACTCCGTGGAATCCATTTCAAAGATGAGTGGCACATTTACTTCTCTCCAGTCCTTTAATAAATGGTAGGTTGCACACTACAATTAGTGGTTTAGCTAATCAGTTCACTTTTGAAAAAGATATTGTTTGTTACTGGAATTTTGCTACTCTTTTTTTTTTATTATTATTCTATTTCTCACATAATTTTTCTGACTAACATTTATTTTGAGAGAGACTTTCTGCTGAGGCATTTATTAAGAAAACTGCAAGCGTAGGAACTTCCTGAAGTTTTCCACATCTTATTCAGAAGCAGAAAACTACCACCACCATGAACAACAAAACCAGCAAAAATCCGGTGACACTGGCATACTAATATTCTTCTAGCCATGTGAGCATTCAAGTAGAAATCCTCCTCCTGATACATTTGAAAACCTATTATTTTATTGTAAGCTTTAGATGACCGCATGAGTTGTTACTCAAACTCTCTTCTGGACTGCCTCCTTGGGTTTTTGTAACTAACTTACCACAGTTTGATCCAGAATGATCCAGAATGATCCCTTCTTTCTTTAAAAAACTTTCTTTCCCCTCCTGTTGAATTATTTTCAGTTCTTCTTGGTGTATCAGTTCTCTGTAATAACCATTTGTTTTCTGCCTCCCCCAAGATGCCCCTTGCCTTTGCACTGCCTTTAGGGATTTAATGCTCCTTCTGTCAGGTGTACAAACTCTTCTGTCTTCATACATAGCAGAGCTAATGTTGCTGAAGGTGGATGCAGTTTCTTGAGGGAAGGCACAGTCGTGTGAATTTGTCCGAAAATGTTTAAATCCAGTGTATTGTAGCTGCTGTTACAGACTGGATTTTTTGACATTTCAAATCAATTCTGTTGTTCTGCTCAGAACCAAAACAAAGGTTATATCTTCTCTTAATGGCCACTAAACAGACTGCTCCATCAATCAATTGCTGATCAGGTCTACAAATCCAGTCATATCATCAGGTCACAAAAGTATATTTTTCCAATCCACATACAAGATAATAAACCATGTCTCCCGGTATCACAGCATCCTTGTTGCCTGCTCTCCCTTGGAATGTCATGCAGAGTGTCACAGTTCTGGACAGTCAGCAACCTCATTCCAATATAAAGTTGTTTCCATTTTGATCATGGACACAGCTGCAGTCAAGACCAAATATGTTTGGTCCTAACTAAACCAAATTCTTAACAACCTCCCAAAACTCCCTATCTACAGTATCCATAAAAATAGAATTATTGTGAATATTTATTCCATATAACATTGCTTTCCTCTTCTCGCTTGTAATCACCTGAATTTGATTTCTTCTGCTGTTCCTATTTCTATCTTACTGCTAATTAACAGAGTAACAGTTAGGAACTTGGTACTTTACAGACACAGATAGACTTACAGTGTAATTCATAAAATGCCATGCAAATAATTGTGTTTTAAAATGCTTTTGAAAACACATTAAAAGTGCTTAAATGTGACCTTCTTATGAATGTGGCAAAAAGGGGATTTGCTGAGGGGTCAATGCACTACTGATGCCATTATTATGTGCAGATGCATTTTCATAGCACATGAATTAAAATCAAAGAAAAGTAGCTGGGTGGAAAGGGGTATAAGTTTCTGGACTCAAAGCTGAGAGAGAGTGGAGGAGTAAAGATGCTTTACGTTGAAGTTAGGAGAATCAGCACCACATTAATTTGGAGGGGGCCATTGGAGTGAAAAAAGTTCATCCTTGTCTGCAAAAATGTGGTCAGTGAAACATATTGCTCCACAAGAGTCCTCTTATATTGAGTTATATACTAAAATCTGTGNTTTTTTTTTTTTTTTTGATTGTGGGCATGGAAAGCAAGGATCTTTTTCAGATTATATAAATTACATGTGTCAGAAACTGGTTGCAGTTTAGATGAAAACCAGTAAAATAGCAAGTATCATTGGAGGATGCTGAGCTAATAAGGGTGGGCAGTCCCTTGAAAATGAAGAGAGATTTTTTTACAGGGGATAGAAAGATTTTTAACCTAAATTCAAAGACGATGACATTCAGGATGTTGTAATGAAGGGGCAGCTGGAGAGAAAACACAAAAGAAAAGAGACAAGGGTTGGTTTTTTTTGGAGATAGTAGTCAGAATTCAGTGCTGTGACTGAGAGGAATAACAGAGGAATCATATTGAAAGTAATGAAGTTCTAAATTATAGGCACAGGTGTGAAAGAAGGAAGTGGGAGACATAAAGAGACAAGCGGTTACAGGTACAGAGACCAGAAAAGAGCATTCAGTAGTAGAAGGCCATCATGGCAGCAGAGGTGGGAAAGGTACTACAGAAGAATAAGCAGATTTCAGTACTGAAGATGAGAGTAGGAGGAATACAGTGAGAGTATTGTTATTGATATTGATAGTGTTGTTATGCACAAGTTATATAGCTTAAGAGATGCAAGAACATGTAACAGGAATACTCTAGAAAATTTTTCAGCTGTCAGAAGGATGTGGTTCCTGAACCACCATGGCAAAGAGACTGCATTCAGCAAGAGCCATTATGATGTGGCTTTCTATGTCATTGAAGGGAAATATTAAAGGGCAATCTGATTTAAAGGGAAGCATGTCTCTGTGTATAAAGAGAGTGGTACATTCAAAACCACAGCACAGTAGTACTATGAAGTGTATTTTTGATTTTAAATTACAGCTGTTTTGTTCATGCAATATCTATTGTTTTTAAATTTTACTGATTGATTATTGTCAGTTATCTTACGATCTTGAGCTTCCTGGCAACTACTCACTGATTTTCTTTTTAAAGTTTTAAACTGATTGCCAGCTGGAGTCATTGTGTACCTTACCATTCATCTATTCAGGATAGTCAAATAATCTGCATTTATTACTATCAGTGTATCACAGACTTGAAAAATTTGGGACTACTACTTTTGCAATCTACATATTTTTTAACTATAAGAAACAGAGTCCTCTGCTAATATTGAAAAGTAGACAGCAATTCTTTTTTGATCCATTATTCAGTCCTATTTATTTAGGGGCAAAACTAATCTCTCATCTTTCTTCATTGCATGCTTGCAAATATGAAGATTGTTTAAACAAGCTCTGGTTTATCTGAAAGTCAAACTAATTTTAGTGCCTTTTATTGATGCTGGCAACTATCATGTGTATATATATATACCTCTATATGGATATTTTTCAGTGTGAAAGTCTCATTGTCCTGTCTTAGACCTTGCTTCATGGTGCTTCTGGAAGTACACAGATAGGCTTTCACATTAAGAATTGGAAATTATGATAATGTGAGACAAAAAATGTCTTACTATCAGTTCCATTAGAAATAAATAATCTGCATAATCTGCCTGTATTATACTCCTTTTTCTAAGTTATACAGAGTCTAATAACTCTGACATTTGCTGGAGAAATTGCTTGGTGGGGTTCTCTACTTCACATAATTTAGGTTTGCCCCTAGATTATTTATTATGGTGAAGAAATTTGTGCTGTCATTCAATCAGCATTGGAGATTTCAAGTGAAGGCAATAAATGCTAAGTTTACATAAAGTATTACATCAGATTTAACCAAAACTTTTTCCCTTTTCAGGTTGTGGATGCTCTAGAACAACTAGAACATTTAGAGGATATGAACATAATCTAGAACATATAGTCAGAGCATATAGAATGATCTAGAACATATAGTCAGAGTATCTACTCCTATCCTGGAGTAGCTATTCTGTAAATAGAAATAATTATATTTGCTTGTTTTGAAAACTATATAGGGTCAAAAGACAGAAAATTTAATTTTAGAACCATATGATTGCTCCAGCAGTCTTGGATGTACTTCTGTTACAGTAGATTTTGTCAGGTGTATGCTATGGGAATGTTCTTCTGCTGTATTATACCAGATTGTGCTCTTCAGCTTTAAAAGCTGCATGCTATCAGAATTGTTTCCCTCAGTCTTGGGAACTGCTTCTGTAATAGATTCTCTCTTTTTTTCTTGATTTTTAGCATAGCATCTTGTAATTCATAAACTATACTGAGAAACTGGCAGGATTTGGGGTTTTGTTTGAGTTTAAGATACTCTAGTAAATATTTTAGTTTGGTGACCTCTGATCAGCAGGCAGAATATTTCAAAGAAAGGAAAGAAAATCTGTGAGAAATGCCATTCTTGATGGCATTTGAAAAAGAGATGCTTCATGGAGTCAAAATGACACACAGTCTGGGTGTAATCCTTGACTGCAGGCTGGCTTTAAAACAGCATGCTGCAGTCATGGTCAGCTCTGCATTAGGGGTGCTTGGGGATTGACTTCTCAATGATGTAAAGAGTATTGCAAGATGCAGGCATTCTTAAATTCTATTTAGTAGTCAAAAGGCATGGCTTCATAATAAAACACATGCATTATCATCAGCTGTGCTGTAAACTATGAACTGATGACTGTGTATGGACCAGGTGAAGAAAATTAATAGGACTGTAGCAGTATTCCTGCCAGAATCCTTGAACATAGAAACATAGAACTGGCTTTTTATTGACTTACAGAGTACTAACAGTCTTTTTGAACAAGCTGTGTCAGATGCATGTTATCTCACTATCCCAAGGTTTCAGTGTGTATAATTCTGGCCATTTGGGAGCTTTTAGGAAATTTTATTTGTCTGGGGTATTTTTCAGGAATGCTAAGCAGTTGTTTATAGGAAGTATTTGTTTCTGTTACGGAAATGATCAGTTGACATGCTTGCATAAAAAAGAGAAGACATAAAGATAAAACTTGGAATTTCTAGCATCCTCCAAAAATGTTGGCTGAGTAATTTGTTTTAAACAAAGTTGTGCTCTGAAATATCATAAGGACAATAAAAAAACATTCACGGTTTGAGTCATGAATTTATCTAAAGATACTGTTAATTTATGGGGATTTTTTTCTCCCTTTGCTTGTATAATTGCTTTTAAATCTGTGGATGTATATGACTCACATTTTGCTGATAGCTGAATGTTTTACTTTTAAGAAGAATGAAAGTTGTTCTTCAGTTTGGTAAGAATGAAGTATCAGAGACTTGAGAAGTAATTATGGAAGCAAGTAATGCCACCTCTTCTAGGTGTTGCATACAGATCAGATAGTTCCATCTGTCCCCTTTTTTCCTTTAAATGATGTCTTCTGAATGAAAAAGAAAAAGAGTACGCTTATCTGTCTTCAACTCCTTGTTCAGAAAACTGATTTGAGTAACTGAACTTTTTGTTTGTAATGCTATAAATGTGCTGTTCTGCAGACTTTACTATGGTCATGTGGTTCAATAAGCGTGCAGCATGCCCAAGAAGATTATGTGGGAAGGATGGGGTAATGCATGTTCATTCACATGAACCCATTGACATGGAACCATTTCTAGATTATTGTCTCACAGAGGGATTGACTGGTTTCCTCCAACCATGGCCATGCTACAGACTGCAGGATAGCAGAAATAATACAGGAAATATTATATACGAGGTACCTTGGGTACTAGGAACTTACAGTCTGGGCCTCCTCACAGTCCAGTTTTCCTTGCTGAAGAAGAGTAAATTAGCCCTCATGAGCTTGTGCTGCTTAAAGTGCTTCTGGTATCCAAGTTAGCTCATCTAAAAATAGCTTTGAAAATTCTCTATTCTTTGCAAGCTGCAGTGTGGGTCTGCATTTATTGTCTGGTGATGGCTGGAGTATGCATGGAACTAAAGTCATTAAAGATCAGAAGATCCTCTGCCTGTCACTAATTTTAGACACAGTTTAAATGGTGAAGGCAAAATGTAGCTAAATGTAAACCTAATCTCCCTCCTAAAGATAAGAGATATGAATTTATTGAACATAATATA
>WBMY01018353.1:66969-84416 GCA_013397315.1 Donacobius atricapilla | reverse complement strand
CAGAAATATTGAGCCCACACTGGGCCCCTTTCCCAAAGGAGAGCCACGTATCCAGATGTGGCCCTGACACACCATCCTGGAGTTGCTGGGCTGGAACACAACAAACCACAGATTACTTTTATAATTATTACCCAGTTTTGTTTATCTTTTCACCATCAGCCTTAAAAATAGGAGGCCCTTAAGCAGCGTGCACTGCACAATGGCAACTAAGGATCAAAAAGAGCTTCTGCTACTTATTTTAAACCTGATGGATTAGAAAAACATATCATAGAATCACAGATCCTGACCCACAAGGATCATCAAATTCCAGCTCCTGGCTCTGCACAGGACAGCCCCAAAAATCCATCTATACACCTGCTTGTAAACCTTTGAGAGGCTTTGTGCCTTTAGATCAAGTGAAAGTCCAGACAATGCTTCATCTTTTCTAAGCAAGCATTATAAACAAACTAGTGGTGAATTGGTTAGAAATGAAGATTAACTTTTTTTTTTTCCCCTTAAAAAAAAAGAGAAAGAAAATTATAGAATAGTCTGGGTTGGAAAGAACCCTAAAGATTATCTCATTCCAACCTCTGCCTTGGGCAGCAACACCTTCCACTAAGACCATAAGCTTCTTTCCAGGCTGCATTTTATAATATTTTTTCTAAATTCTTTAACATTTTATCCTTTGACTCAATTATCAGACTCTTCCCACGTTCAGAGATACCCAAGTTTTATTTCATTTGTGGCACTGCCATCCTCGGAAGGTGTGGAGCCATTGTGTATCACACTAATGCAAAGCAGACGTGGTATTGGGAGCACAGAAGGTGATTCTTATTTTGTTTGTGCTGCCTGGGTTTTTATAACAAATGTACACAGTAGCTCTGGCTAAGCAAAGTATTGATAGAACAGATATCTATTGAAAAAATGTAATTTCCTTGAAATGCAATTTGGTGTTGCCTGCTAAAGCTCTGTTTTGAAGGAGAAAAAAAAAACAAAAGCATTTTAAAAAGGCCAGGCAACATTAACATGAAAACAGTCCATCAGCTGTAGAACAGCTTGTTGTAATTTTTCAGATTTTTTACTAAAGCTTAATATTTTTGAAGTGGCATCATAGAAAATATGCATAAAATCTGCATCATCTACATGATACAATAACAGAAGAAACACCTGAAATTTACATTCCAATTAATAAAACCAGTGCTCAGATATATTTCTGTTAGAACCTGCCAGGTTCCTATTTTTTTCCAAACTAGAAAGAAGGGAATTGTGTTCCTGTTCCCTACCTACTCTGATTAGTATTTTCCTCTTTTATTGGCAGAATTACTAACCTGAATTTTTTTCTGTCCTTAAAATATTTTTAATGCAAAAAAAAAAAAGAAAAAAAAAAGAATTTGAGCTTTCTAGAGCTCTCCCAGATAAATCCAAATTAATCAGGCAAGCAAACAAAAGCAAAAAACTTGCATAGAAAATTGAGTTCCGTATATTCCTTAATTAGCGATTAAGCCAATATTTTAGAAAAGATTAAATCTTATAAAGTACTGTATCTGTTATTTAAAGAAAAGATATAAATCATACAAATAAATTACTTTTTTGTTTAAATGTAATGAATTTTGGCCAGCTCTGTTTCATGTATGCTAAGTGCTTTTATATGACCTGATGAGTGATAACGTTCTAATTCAGTTTACAAACACAAAGTGGTTTTGTTTTTAAAAGTCTGAAGGTCACTTGATTTCTAAAATGATCAAAAAGTGGAAATTAGGTAAATCTTCTACTCAAATCCATTTCTTGGACTTGGACAGAATAACGAGGCTAAGTTTTAGAGCAGAGGTAGGTTTGTAAATGGTCTAAATCATTAAGACTTTGAGGCAGGTGAGAAAAGAATTCCAGGGCAGCAGAACAAGAGTGAAAAAACAGCCAAGGTAAAAGTGAAGCAGGGGTGAAGGCAGGCTGGGATGAGGAACAGAGGGGATGGGGAAGAGGCAGAGGAGCCAGGACCAAGCCAAGAGCAAAGCAGAGCAGGGCAGAGGGAAGGAACTGAGGCAGAATTGGAAGAGAAATTGCTATGGAGGGAAGAGAGCCAGCTCCCTGTCGCCATGGCTGGTCTCACACACCTTTCAGAGGATCCTTTTTGTGCAGCAGTGCCTTTTGCACAGACACCAGTGGGCAGCAGCAGTGAAGTCAGGGGTGGAGCCACTGCTTCAACTGTGAGATATCGAACCTGCCATTCTATGGTATTTCTGTTTAGACATCTACGGTGGCTGATGCTGTGTTTACCTACTTTTGAAAGTCTGATTTAGAAACGAGAATCACAGAATCAGAGGATGTCCTGAGTGGGAAGGGACTCACCAGGATTATTGAGTCTGATTCCTGTCCCTACCCAGACCCCCAACAATCCCCCCTGGGCACCCCTGGCAGCGCTGCCCAAAGGCTCCTGGAGCTCTGGCAGCCTCGGGGCCGTGCCCATTCCCTGGGGAGCCTGGGCAGTGCCAGCACCTCCTGGGGAAAGCAGAACCTGTCCCTGATCTCCAGCCTGAGCCTGCCCTGGGCCAGCTCCAGCCCTTCCCTGGGTGCTGTCCCGGGTCACACAGAGCAGAGATCAGAGCTGCCCCTCAGGAGGAAGTTGTATAGAACTCAAACGTACTCTCCAACATCTTCACACACAAGTTCTCAAGCATCCAAACATGTTGGCAATTCTGAATTTCTAATTCTGAAGATACTGTACTATGATATGCAGCATGTAGTGCCTCCACATAAAAGTTTAAAGTTCAGCTCTGCAACAAACCTGATGGAAGTGACAATGATTAGAAAATGATAGTGATAGAAAATGATGGATTATAACAGCTAACATCGTCCTCCTGATGCTGCAGACTACTTGTCTGGCCTAAATTCCCTGAGGCAGCAATGCACAGTGATGATTACTATTAAACAGACTCTCTCCACATATACTGTTGCTATGAATTTCACGTTTTGGTGTTGGTTTTCCTAACGCTTTTAGCAGGCAGTACTACACAGAGCAGAATGTGCTTTGGAGCACTCACCACACCATGCAATCACTTCCAAGGGGGAGGGCAATATGTGTGCTCACCAAATTAGATAAAACCCTCTGATCTGATCAAACTGGAATAAAAGTTTTTGTTCAAATTAGATCAAAAAGGGAAAATATTATAAACTGAAGACGCAAAAGTCATATGGGCACAATCATCTCTGACTTTGTATCTTTAAACCAGGAGCGGGTTTAGACAAAAGAACAGAAAATATGTTTTGACAACCTTACAACTGCATGGCACAAACTCAGTATTGTTAGTGCAGACACTACTGGATTATTTAAATTCACTGCAGAGATACACTCTGATGATTCAACCCCATCCAATCTCATTTCTCATAAGAACCACTCACATTTCTTATTTTCGTTGCATTCCTCCGTTTCATAAGACTACTCCTATGGCAAGGAGTGTTTCAGGGACTTTGAAAATGATCTGAACTGATAAATCTAAGATCATAAAGCAAATCCCATCCAGGCATTTTCACAGAAACAGAACAGCATGAGAACAGTCACACTATGAGTGGGGAAATCCCTTTGGGATCTGCCGATTGCATTCCCAAAGAACACCTCAAAGCAGCCCTACCTTATGGGGCTGGAAGACACGTCGGGGTCATGGGCTGTCACCTGCCCCAGCACAGAGTTGAGAGCAGCATTTTCATGCACTTCCAGCAGGTAAGTGGGCGAGGAGAAGACTGGTGGCTCATCAGCATCCTCCACCACGATCTTCACGGTTGCAGTGTCCTTGAAGGGGCCCCCGCTGAGGAAGCGAGGGTCGAGGTGAATGTTGGCTGCCTCCACCTTCAGCGTGTAGGACTTTTTGGTCTCAAAGTCCAGTGGCTGTTGAGAAGGACGAGGATAAATGTCTTTTATTAATGGACACAGAGAACAAGGGATTGTAATGCTGAAGGATGGGAGTGATGTGCATTTTTAAGCACACAGAATGAGTTTTGATGCAGTCACTTCCCTCTCCCAGATACCCAGCCTCCAGATTTTCTAGGCACATACCAATATCTGTTTATTCACCAGCCTCAGAGAAAACAGCACTGTTTCCTTGTTCTTCACCAGAAATTTACTGAAATATTCTCTCTCATTAATTACACCATTACAATTACATATCAGACAAATATCACAAATTTGTTGGGGATGACATGGGTTGCATACCAATAATGCACTTCATCAGTGCTTTACTGGCTGGAGATGAGAAAAAAAATTAAACTGGCTCCACAAAGAATAAATATTTTATTACTTCCAGAAATATGTGAGAAATGCAAAGAACTAAAAATTATTATTTGTTGGACAGGAGAGGCAAGATGTAGAGCTAATCATATAAGAAAGTACTTCAATAGTCTTGCACTACAAGTACCTCCGTATTTTAGTTTATAGGAGTAAATGAGGTAGACATCTCTCAGGAATTTCTTAAAACTGTAGCAATTTCTACTGTATGTCTTCTCTTTTTTCTTTTTTTTTTTTTCCCACAGACAGAATCACAAAACAAATTACTTTATTCTATCAATGTACCTGCCATGTCACCACTGCTTTTACTATCTTACAGTTTCATATTAACCCATAAAAGATGAAAACTCAGTGGATTTAAGGGACTGAAATACCAAATAACCCCCAAATCTGTGACACTTTTGAGTGTTAGACTTTTTCATTATGGGAGATTCAAGTTTGTGTCTTGAAGTACATCAGTATATTCACTATATAATTCTCTTGTGTCTCACAACAATTCAAATTTCAAAGATGCAAATTGCCAAGCATTGGAAAGATATTAAGATTTGCATTATAATGTCTCAGGGATAAAGTGAAGAGGACATAGACACTCTGAATCTGCAATGCAAATACTAGCAAGAGCACAAACAGGAATCTTCAGGAAGTCTGTCAAAGCCTTCAATAGGTATATTTTCAAATTCTGATTTTTTTCAGGTATGAATCAAGGTCTTATGGGATTTGCTTTTTCTCACAAATTCTAGTAAACACAAGAAAATCTGCCTCTTTTGCAGCTCTTAAATTAGTAAGCTTTTGAAATTATGAATTGGGAGTTATAAATCAGCATATTCACAATTTGCCAATCATGGCTCCTGTAGCACTTTTTCAATTGCTTTTCATATGCTTTACAGAAATGACAGCACCCCAATACATTTAGTCATGCCTAATCAGAATATCATATTGAAAATTTACTCAGCATTGTCTAAAGCCCATGATTTTATGCTGAAGAAAATCTGTTGGTGAGCAGTACCCTCCATACATCATCTACTGGAGTAGAACCAAAATTATTATTGCTGTCAAAATGAAAATATGAAACAACATTATGGTTGTGATTCAGTTATGAAATAAAGCCAAGGGAACTGGGGCAAAAGGCTAATTGCCTCAGCTTACAGGAGAGGCCACAGCATACAATAAATAACAGTAAGGAAGAGCTGGGATGTATATCATAATTTTCTCTTCAGAAAAACAAACGTAAATTTAGATAAATATACATCAGTTTATTATAAAGCTACAGTGTTGACCTACTCACTGAGAAAGAAAAAAGACAAAGTTTTGACAGGCAACCTGCCTGACCTCTTTAATGACAGGCACAAGAGGAATATTAATTACCTGTGCTCATTGGATTCACCTTTTCTTACTGGAATATCATGGTTTGGGTTTTGTTTACTTTTGTTTTTTATAAACAAAAATTCATTTAGAGTGATCTGCGCTACACAGTTAAAATCCTCTTCCACTGCTAAAAATTATATTCCTATCCTTTTTCAGAACACAGCATGAGGAACAGCTTTTTCTCCTTCCCAGGAAAATAATGACAACTAAATCTGAAATTAATGTTTCCCTGGCTTTACTAGAGGAGTTTTGTTCTATGCTGCCTCTCCCCATACTTCAGTACGTAACTGGGTGGTGCTTTTGTTGTGTACATGAAAATATCTCACCTTGCACACATCGAGACTGTACCAGCATAGAAAAGGTATCGTGGCTTTCTTTTTAGGGCCCAAATTTGGCACTTCTCACATGAAACTACTGATTTCCTTAATAAAATTCACTGAAATCCCTGTTCATTGAGTGAAGGCAGTTCAGCATGAGAAAAGATAGGAGACTAAGCTCTCACATACCAGGTAATTTAATTAATGCACTGTGATTTATTCGTCTCTGAACAGCTACACAGGAAATCAAATAATTGAGAGAAGTTATTTGATGAATATTCAGCCAAGATTTTACAGAAGTTTAAACCACACCAAAGTAGAATCTAATCTGCTCTTCTCCTTTGGAACCAAGGAAGCAAAACCTGCATGATGTGATTACATGGGAGCCTGGATAAGATGAACACGTTTCCAGAACCCATGGATGTCTCCCCAGTTGTCACCTCAATGGAAATTCAGATGAACATGGTCAATTAACCCTTTTTCATCACTCCACTGGCTTGACACCTCACCCACAGATGAAAGAATCCCTGGAAATGCAGCATCTTGTCACAGAGCAAAGTCTGGCTGGGTAGTTGTATGTACAATAAACATTTATGTTTTTAACAGAGATTTGATTTACCTTTCTCACTCTAATAATGCCGTCCTGAGTTTGGGAATCTGTAGTAATCTCAAATATATCCATTCCATCTCCTTCAATAATATCATAGGATGATTTAGCATTTTCTCCAATATCCAGGTCATTTGCTTTCACCCTTCCTATTGGTTCACCAAGAGCAACATCTTCCATTACTGAGAAGTGATACAGACCTTACAAATAAGAGGAAAAGACTAAACATTACAGCTGGTCCCAGGGTCCCCTGTGTGCTGTTCAATGTTTACACATCCCCAGTGCCAACTCTTGAGATGTTCAACTGATCCACCCCCCATTTACACAAGTTATTGACTGAAAGCACCAGAGCGTGGTCCTCACACAAGAATATTCACTTTACAGTAGGTGAGTGTCCTTTCCATTCCAGCAGTCTCCTGCTTCCTCCTCGCAGGGATGTTTCGTGCTGGCAAACAAAAATATTGAGCTCCTTTCAACACTGCAGAACTTACCTTTTTATACAGATATTTTATTGACAAGGAGTTACAGTTCAGCCAAGAAACTTTGGCTTTTACTCCACAAAAATATTGGTGTAATACTTTAAAAACCTATTGTGCAAACACTTACATAACTTCAAATATTTACTACCTAACTTCAAATATTTATGACTTTTTAAAATGTAATTTGATTTTGTTTGTTTAAAACAAACACTTCACTTTTGTGGTAAGAAACTAATCAGCAAACATTCAAGGAAACTCCCAAAATTTATTTTTTACTGGAAACAATAACTTTTCCAGCAGTCATTACTGTGTTTGCTATTTTTTGTAGAATTAGACTAAAATCCATTAGAAATTGCTATTCAAATTGGCAGCATTTTATTTTTTGTTACACCTGCTTCAAACCCTTTAAGCTAAAAAAAAGCAGCAAAAATCTATTTAGATATGTTATTTTAGGTAGGAATTTTATTAAGACAAAGCCCAAACTACCCATTTTCTTTCATATCTCTCTGTTCCTAATTGTACTGTAAAAAACAGAAGTTTATACATTTTACACCCAAAATTCTTTCTGGAGTCCCTGTATTTCTGCCACTTTATCACTGCCATTTATTGAAGTTAAGATAATACATGATCTAATGAAATTACATGCTGCTCAGGAGTTAAAATAGGCAAAAAGAATTCAAGGATAATAGAAGAAACCATTAAAACAGTTCTTGACACAGGATTCTGGCCTTGTTCTTCTTTGTCCTCCCTGTTGTTGTAAGAGAACCTGTAAAGTGCAGGTAATAATTTTCCAAAAACGATGTTCCAGAGTTGTTGCTTTACCTGTTGTAGCTGATTGCAGTAGCAACAGCGGAAAATAGGGAGGAAACTGTGAGGAATTCACAAATACATGTACTAGCTACACAATGAAGTCCCAAAGCGACTTGTTTCTAATGTTCCTAGGCTAAATTATTAGACATAATTTGGAGATCATCAAGATTCCTCAGAATATCCATAATAGCTCAAAAACAATGAGCAGTCAAAGCAATGAAGTGCCCGGGGAGACTAAATTATGAGTTCATCATTTATACTGCTGTCCACACTTTGTGGTTTGAATCTCCAGGCACAGCTGATTGCATTGTTAAGTTGATATTTTGCTCTCAGATTTATTAAAATAGTTTACAAAATATGAAGCAAAAAAATTAAAAATTATGATGCACTGACTCTTCTACACAAGTTTCTCTCCAGAATTATGCAGTGTGTCATAGTGCTGAGCTGACCAAAATATCCACACTGGGCATCTTTGAAAGCCCTGGGTTTCCACAGCAGCTCACAGTTCTTCTCATTACAATTCTGTGGTAAATTGCCAGGTTAAAAACTTTGGTGACTTATAAAATGCCTCTAAAATTATTTCAGAGAGATCACAGAAGTAGTGAAAGTTCATCTTTTTCATTTCTAAAACCCAGGAGGCTAACACTCTGAAATCAAACCATAAATATACATTTCTGTCCTGCCTGCAAACAATAACCCGATAAAACACCCTGTTTCCCAAGCTCATTACCATTTATTGTGCAAGCAGCATGTATTACATCTTATGAATTTCGATTTCATTCTGGCTAGGCTTATTGTAAGTTTGATCCTTTCTTATTTTCCTTTCCAGGCAAATGCAAACTGTGCTTCAACAGTGTAAAAAAACCAAAACTCAGACTTACTCAGCTCTTGTCCAAGGGCAGAGTCATGGGTAATTTGAAGTGCTGGGCAGCCAGCTCAGAATGCTGCCTTTTAAAAGGCAGAATCTGTAATAGGACCCAGCTCTAATGTTACTGCGACCCATCATTAAAGCAATAAATACAAAATACCCAGTCAGGGTACATGCAGGGGTTTTTTCCTAAAGAATTGGCATCATGGCCAGTGGCTATTCCTAGAGGGAGGCTTGAATCCTGCAGGGGCTGTAACAGCTTCAGAGGCGACACCTTCCTCATTACTGCAGGAAAACTCCTCCAGGAGCAGATGCATTCCAGGGACAACGATGCAGTCCTGCTGGTGCCCCACTCAGTGTGTCCCTGTGCCCAAAAGCCCTGGGAAAGGGCAGTTCCAGCTCCACATGCCGTGCTCCTGGGCTGCCCCAGTTTGGACCAGTTGTGCCGCTGATTTTCAGGGCAGATTTTTGCCAAAGGCTTTCTGAGGCAGTGCTGGTACAATATAATAGCCAGGCAAGCAGGCAAAGGTAGGTCCGTGCTCCCTGAGTTGGAGCCACAGGACACTGCAGGTATGAAAGAGACATCCCTCTGCATGTTGGTGATAGAGTTCATCTGCAGACACTGCGTTCTTGGGGATTGTTGGAAAACACTAACACAGAGGGAAAGGCAATCCAGCTGGACACAAAGTAAAAAATGTATGCACTTCCTGCTTTATGAGAGAAAACCTTTCATTGTGTAGAGTGCTTATCTGTTAAAAACCACTAAGATGAAGTAATAAAACATATATTTTGAAAATAAGCTTTTGCCTCTGCTCATTTGTATTAGATTTCTCTCTCTCTCTCTCCATGTATGTTTTCTACAGGCTACAGAAACACATTTATCATATGCTAAGCACTAGGACAAACCCATTTTACTCTCTGTCCTCAGAAGAGAGCGAAAGTGGAGATCAAGTCATCCATGCATGGAAAAAATTGACTTTACGCTGGGTCCCTGAGCACCTTGTTAGAAAAACGTACTTCTAAGAAAACAAAAAATGATGCAAAATCTAGATGCAGGCTCAAAAAACTTTCAACTTTAATTTTCCAGAACAAGCTGGATAAAAATGCAGTTTCTAATAATGTATTAGGTTGCACCTAATAATGTATTAGGTTCCAAATAAAATCAATCCAGTCATTATGCTCTTCTTCCTCTTTTTTTTTTTCTTATTGTCTTCATCTTGGAAATAGACTACAAAGCCTGCAGAGAATCTCAGCAGTAAGCCAAATCATTTTAACCTAGCTCAGCAAGATACCCATTGGAACCACACTAGAAAATATGGATTTTGAATTAAAGATCAACAATTATCTAGATTCAGACTTATCTTCTTTGTTTTCTTCAGTATTGCCTAATTAGTCAAGGCTTTATTCCTTTTATCAGTTATACGTGTCTTTTACTGGTGGTGTCACTTTTCTGCGTGAGATGGAAGCAACAAAGCACACAGAAACAACTGCACTGAAAGGAAATAAATATGTTTTCAGAAGTCTCCAGGCCCTTTTGGGTGAATGTAAGAGGGGAAACAAGGAAAGCAGAGATCTGCACACACCGTTGTGAAGATAATTCCCTCTTTCCCAAGCTATTCATCAGGCAGAGGACTATAAACCTTGCTCTAGCAACAACTACATCTTTTGTATTACATTAAAAACCCAGGCAATATGAAGATAAAAAAATACCCAACTTGATTCAAAAGAAGAAAACACAACACAATAACAATTTCCTATAATGTAATGGCACTTACTCTGTGCAAACTTCGGAGGATTGTCGTTCACATCACTGAGAGTAATTGTCACTGTTGTAGTTCCAGAGAGTCCACCCATATGTCCTCCCATGTCCTTTGCTTGGATGACCACAAAATATTCTTCTTTGGCTTCTCTGTCCATGTTGGGAAGAGCTGTTTTAATTATAGCTACAATAATGGGGGAGGGGGGGAAAACAGTCAGGTACAGACACAAATTCAGTTTGCAGCTGTTTTTACGGATATATGCAGATACTGGTATACAAATGATGTCAAAGGTCCAGTTAGGTTGTCTCTTAATACAAAGGATGAAGAAAAATTTGAGATTTTTAAAAAATTATATTAGCGGTCACCTACCTCGATTTAATTAGAAGTGCACTGAAACTGTGGTTCAAAACCCAATAATTAATTGTAGCTGTGATACATATTTGTTTGAAATTTTATTCCTGACAAACTTCTTAGCTTCTACCTTACCTCCCACAGAAATCCATCTTTTCCCCCACAGAGTTCCCAAACAGAAGACAACCACACAGAAAGCTGACTCTGTTAGCACTGTTAACCACATCTGTTCAGACTTTAAAATAATTTAAACAAAATCCATTATCTGCTCTTATGTATACTGCAGGCTACAGTTGTTCTCTTAAGTCTTAAACTGAGTGCCTGAACTTGAACAGGAGAAAGACACGCTCCACTCCACTGCTCAAGGGGGGTCACCTGTGGAACAATGACCTCAGGAAGCTGCCATCACATACTTTATCAGTTCAGAAGCTTTTAAACCTAGAGAAGTTCAGTGATCTGCTGTATACCAAAATATAAAATGTCAGTGGGCTGAAGGAAATATCAACAATGGACAGTTCAGTTAATTCTGGGGCCAGAATGTAGTAGAAGAAATAATCAATTTTTTTTTTCTTTCCAAAATTTTTCCACCTGTGTTATTATATTCACAATCTGTATTAGGGGTATTACTAAATGTTAAAAAGTAGACTTAAATAGTGCTCATTGAAGTTTAGTGAAGTCCACCATATTCATAAGATCATAACAGACTAAAGAAGCCCCACAAAACCTAGGGAGGGCAATTCAAAATGTTCAATTAAAATATGGCACTTTTTAAAAATTCATTGTTTTTCATTCCTTTAAAAAAGAAATAATGTTTCTTTGCAGACATTGACAGTAACTCAACAAACCTTTGTTTTAGTTTTCCAATCCCAGCATTCTTTGCTGGGAGTGGAATAGCTGTGGAGGCTTCATCCATCTCTTACTCTTTTGCCTGGCACAGGTTCTACTAACCAAGCTTTTTAGAAATGACACTGAGATTACTTCTTCATGTAGAATAAAGAAATATTCTTTTTGCATTAGTAGAGATACTTTTTAGTAAAGTCTAAAATCTACAAATTATAAAGAAAATGCTAATATTGATTAAATATCCTTTTATCTTCAACAATATAATACTGAGAACCTGATGAGACCTGCTCATGGCTGAGGACCATGTTAAGAGCAAGGGGGTGTAAGGCATTTATAACAAAGCAGTAATACACTTCCTCCATAAACTGCCAAATACAACATGAGAGCAGGCTTGTAACCTACACTTTCGTATTTTTTTTTCCAAAAAATATTTTTGATTGTTGCCTCACGCATTTTATAATTCTGCAGGAAAATGAACCCTCTGCCCTATGTCTGCAGCAGCCAAGGCAGAGAAGTCTCTTGTCCCCAAGGAACTCAGAGCCACGCAAGGGCTGGGGTTGGAAGGCACCTCTGGAGATCAGCAGGTCCAGCCCCTCTGCCAAGGAAGGGTCACCTGGAGCAGGTGACACAGGAATATCTCCAGAGGGACAGGAAAACGCTCAATTGGTGAGATTTTATTCCAGCATGGGGAATAAAAAGCCCACAGTAAGTGGGGTTTGGAGCCTCAAGGCCAATGGCCCAGCAGGTGGAAGCGCCTCAGGAGGGAACCCACATTATTCTGCCATACACTGAAGAAAATGCTTGTGTTAAGTTTTCTGAGTGAAAGCAGGGGAACAATAAACCCCATTTATCAGATTTGATAGGTGCAAAATACAGTCAGTGAAAGAGTAGGGTCATTTCCTCCATGGCAGCCTGGGCAAGGAAAGTAAATGATGCTTAATTCTAAAAGTATCTGACAGTTGTGGCTGGGTTGGACTGACTGGGTTACTATTGACAAATAATAATGATGTATCCTGCAAATAGGTCCATTGTTATAAGTGAAATGACTCATAAAAAGCATTCTAATGCAAACTTAGGCTATCAGAATTTGGTTCACATTCATTTTTTTCACTAATATAGCAGATCCAAATATCAATGAACCCTTATTTCAATAGGGCTTGTATTAAGCACACTACACTTTATCTCCATTATTTTCAGGCCTTTTTTCTATGTTTGTTTGGGTTTTAAACCTAATTTACATAGTTAACTCTAGCCTACAGATGAGTTGAATGAGATGCTATATTATGTATTCTGTAGTTTCCACTGAGAAAAGTCAATTATTTCACTAAATTGATGGGTTTTCCTAGACAGGTATTTTAATTTGTCTCTTGATGTATTGAACACTTTAGCCCTTGCCTATAGCTTGAAATATATCAGGCATGTTAAATACCTTTAGAAGTGCCAAAATAAAAATTAAAATTTTGGCTTTTAAAACATAAAAATTTTGGGGTTATTTTTTTCTGCATAAAGGTACTAACACAAGCTGTTGTTTTATACATATCCGCTGTCACAGACCATAAACCATTTGCCAGAAGCTGAGTCAAAGTCAAGTTTCAATTTCAAACACAATAAAAAGGCTAAACAACAGTTTACTGTTTAAATTACTTTAAGAGGAACTGAAGGTTTTTAAGAACCAAATCTATCCAAATTACACGGGCTGATTGTTGCCACTACATTCAGAATCTATAGAATTGAGGCCAGCAACAGGGAAATGTTGATATCTCCTAGGAGGTAAATTTATAAACACCAAAAGCTCCGTCCTCATCTATTGTGATCAAGACAAATACAGGCTAAGAGGGTTCTGCATAGAGAATCTCAAGGATATTTACTTGTTGTTCTGCTTTTTTCACCAGCCCTCAGGCTGGGCTTGCAGGAAGTACTGAAACCATCGGTTTATTTTTAGAACACAATCCGGACCCACCAAGTACCAACGCACACCCAGCACACAGAACATTAACTCACTGAGCATTCAACCTGCTCTGCTTCAGTTCAACCCAGAAACAAATGGAGAATAAAATCATAATCACTTTCAGCATGCAGTGATGGATGAGAAGGGGATGTGCCAAACAGGAGTAGCTCAAAAGCGAGAGAATTACCATAAACTACTGTAAGGCAGTTAGATGCTTGTTGGAAGATTGTATTCAGAACAGTTATCAATGGCTTACTGTCAGATGGAGAGATGGATGACATGGTTCATGGGGTTTGTTCTACTTCTAGAATCATTCAATATTTCCTGAAAGCCAGAAGGCAGGGAGAACTTATCAAGCCTTTCAGATGACACAAAGTTGGGAGCCATTGCAAGTACAGGAAGAACAGGATTAGAGTTCAAAACAATTTTCACAATTTGGAGAGTCTAAAATAGCAGGATGCAACTCAATTTGGCAAGTAAAAAGCATTTTGTATGAGAGAAACAATTAACTTTCCAATTACAATAGAGCAGATGACTCACAAGACAGAAGAGAATGTGGAGTCAAAATGAGCTGAATGTGAGACAACAGCAACTAGCTGATAGAAGTGCTCAAGCATTTCCTGGTGCATTAGTTAGTATGTTATGTGGAAGAACTGTGGAAGAATCTTCCCAGTGCACTCACACAGGAAAGGCTGCAGCTGGAACAGCGTGTCCAGTTTTGAAAAATATTGATTTATATGGACAGGGAAGTATAAGGAAAGCCTTTACAGCAAAATATGTAAAGATTACTGGGAACTACTCTCCTTTTCCACTTCCATAAGAGAAGAAATAATGGCCCTAAAATATAACCCTTAAAATGGGTTTCAGCTGCACCAAGACAGATTTCCGTGGAACATTAGGGGAGAACCAACAGAAGGCTGCCTATAGAATTTGCAGTGCTCCCATTCCTGCGAGTTTTTAAGAATCTATCAGTCAACCATCTGCCAAGAATGGAAGGGAAAATCTGATCCTTTTTGGGGCTAATGGCACCGACAGCATTCTCACTCGAGGTTCCTTCCCTCCATACTGTCTAAGTCAAGGCTTTGTCTCCTTGTAGCCTGAAATAGTTCCCAAAGCTTACTGCTACGAAAACATTCACAGGCATGTGGTACAACCACTGAACACGCAGCCCCCAGAACGTCCCTACAGATCCTCTCCCTCAAGCTGCGAAGATCAGGGAACAGCTTGGAAGGTAAAGAAGTCAAGAAGCAAACTATTCCCTCCAAATATTGAAGTATCTATTTTTTTTTTTTTTTTTTTTGGCTGAGTTACTTTTCCTGAACAGCCATCAGTGTCCCACTGCTCAAGAGCAAATAAAGCAGCTGCAGAAGGAGATTTACTTTTGCAGTGGTCCTGACTGCACACACACTGAGCAATTTGCACAATCTGCCTCCCAACTTGAATCAGTTAAAATGCACCCCTGGGGACTACATTCAAAAACCTATTTGGAAGAATATCCACTGTCTCACTCTGAAAAAGTCCAGGGAAATCAAGCAAAGTGGCAGAAGCTGTAGCTCATGAGAAGAAAGCAAAAAAAAACCAACAGAAATAAGGACCTGGCTTTCACTTTTGTCTCCATTTTTTTAAGGATCTCTTTATGATAATGTTATAAAACTGTACATAATAATAATTGAGCACATGGAACAAAACCAAGCAAGCACTATGCAATATTGGAACCTGGCCCTGAAAAGCCTTTTTCAGGCATCCCATTCATCTCACACGCTTTGTTGAAGACTTCCTGCTAGTTCAACTTGCATACTTTGGTACTTTGGAACTTTCCCTATTTCATTTTGCAAGAGCTAAGTAATTGCTTTCATCTTCCTTCCGTGCTAGAATCTTGGTGGACATTCTTATTAAATATAAGAGTCATTTAGGACCCAAACTCCTAAAAATCAATCTTGCAATTTCTTCAGAGGCATGAGTGGCATTCTTAGTATTCCCATGAAGCACAGAGACCTCAGTGATGTTTTAGCAGTCCATAAAAAAGATTTACTTAGAGATCTGTGGAAAACCTGTGCCATAATTCTTTAAAAATTAGTAGATCACAACTACCTTTACTCAACATTTAAAAAAACGTAGTACTTTGATGATGTGATACAGGAATACTGATGCACTATTTTTAGTTTTATTTACCTTTATCGTAATCTCCTTAATAAGAATTATCATCAAATATTCTAATTTCTTGTTTCACTTCTAAGCAAGACAGGAAACATATCTGCAATCTCTAACAAGGCTGCCTAACTTTCTATAAAAGTTATTGATTACAGGAATTGTATGAACTACACTCAAGATCTAGATGTATTTCAAATCAAACACATTGAACACAGTAAAAATAATGACTAGCTGAAGAATCAAATGCTATTTTACATTTTATATTTGTGCCATTTTTCTATTTTCAGTAGAGAATCTAATAGTGTATGTATTTTATTCTAACACTTGTTTTTAGAACTGTATGGGGGAGATGGCAATTTTTTGTTAAACAGAGTGCTCAAGGTTGAATATGGTTTCATTGTATTTTCTTTGTATTTATTGTAGTTTCTTTTTCAGCCCATACTGCTACAACTTTTGCAGTTTCTGCTCTTGATTTCATTTTGAAATAGACCCTGTAAGTTTCTTAGTGCACGTGAAATTACCTGCCTTTCTCTCTGTGCACTCTGCTTGTAGTATATCCTATAGGACATGACTGGATAACACCTATTATAATGTTGCCTTTTTAATTCAGGTGGACTTCTCTCTGGGTTTTAGAGAATGGGTTCAATGCTTTAAGCTCTACTTACCAGCCATTCCCTTTTCCCTGGGACCCTTTCATTGGCAAGGTGAAAGGATCACTCTCTCACCAGCTGAGAGCAAATTCAGTAAATAAACATTTGGCACTGCATTTACGAACTTGTTTCCTTAGGATTTCATTTTTAGCAATCTAATAGCTGTGATTACACCAGACACTTTACAGAAAGTAGCCTTAGATTCTTTTTCAGGTGCTTTCCAGCTCCAGCTGTGTAGTTCAAATTCCTCTCTCTAATTCAGGCCCTTGAAGTACATTATTTAGATATGTTGCCCGTTTTCCTACTCAGCATGAGGAACAGTCAAGTTCAAACTACCTCATGAGCTTTCTAAAATGATAGAGCTATTGCTCTGAAATGCAAGAAATATGTGTGGTATCAGCTTTTTTGTTACTGCTATTATTTGATAAACGGAAGAAGCAGAAATCGCTTCTTTCCAAGCGCCAATCTGCCTTGATCTTAAGCCACTCAGCTTTACCAGCTGCAGACCAGCAGAACTGTTTTCAAACGTCTCTGCAGTGATTTTATACTTATTTTATTAATCAGCAAGGACAGCTCTTGGTGCTACTGAAGGGCCCAGTCCTAAATATCTGATCCATAAGAGCTGCACTTTATGCTTGTAGCTACCGAGCGAGAGCTGCGGGACTGACTCAGCCCTGCTGGGGCTCAGTGCCGGCACAGCCTCTCCCCTCCTCATGGGCTGTCACCGAGGCAGCTCACGGGGCCCCCAAACCCCCGGGGAAACACCCCGGCACCGCCCGGCCTGGCACGGGCTGTTCAGTGCACGGAGACAGGGAAGGAACCCGGCAGTGCGCGAACAGACCCTGCTTGCAGCGCTGCGCCCCAGCGCTGGGGGGCAGCCAGCAGGGCAGGGACACACTGCAGGGACCCCCGTGTGCGCTGCAGCTGCACTGCTGCCCGGCAATGCTGCTGCTGCAGCCGCACTGCTGCCCGTCAATGCTGCTGCTGCTGCACTGCTGCCCAGCAATGCTGCTGCAGCCGCACTGCTGCCCCGCCAATGCTGC
>WBMY01018353.1:0-66911 GCA_013397315.1 Donacobius atricapilla | reverse complement strand
TGCTGCTGCTGCTGCACTGCTGCCCGGCAATGCTGCTGCTGCTGCACTGCTGCCCCGACAATGCTGCTGCTGCAGCCGCACTGCTGCCCGGCAATGTTGCTGCTGCTGCTGCACTGCTGCCCCGGCAATGCTGTCTCTGGGCTCCATGGACCTGGATGCTGCTGCACACACCTGCCTTCTCCTAGGAGAAGGTGTTCCTGCCATGGCAGGGGGGAAATGACGTGGGCTTTAAGGTCCCTTCCAACCCCAACCACTCTGGTTCCATGATACTACAATTCTATGAAAAGGAGTCTCTACACCCCTCTTGCTGAAGCAGAACAGCACCCACCATCCCAGTTCATGCCTCTTTTTATTATTTCAGTCAGGAGTTTACTTAATTTTAAATCTGCAGTAACTGGCACAGCCATGGCAGCAGCGGTAGTCAACAAAATGAGCTGGAAAGCAGCAGCTCAATCCACGCTCTGACTCATGTTGAACAAGTACTTTCTCTAAACTAATCCCATGAGGGTTTAGATCTAAAGTATTTAGAAGCTGAACTATTTAGGAAGGCTCTGTTGAACATGAGTGAGTTCTGTTCCTAGCAGCTCATTACTTTCCCCTTACAGCAGTAGATTCCTTCCTGTACCAAAACTGTTTCCCCATTTCTCTCCAGCTTGAAGTGCTTCCTTGTCACTGGATGATGAATAATTACAAAAACAGTCCCTGTGCCTCTCTTTTATTAACACCTCTGAAATATTTGTGCAGTGATTTCATATCCTTCTTTAATCACCTCTGATCCAGTTTATACAAATTTAGTTCAATCAATCTTTCATTATAAGTAATATTCTCCTGACCTTAGCTACCCTGCTTTGAACGTTCTCAGCATCTCAGCAGTGTTTTTTATGATGACAGCTCTTATCAGCCCTGCACACAATATTCTGGGGCACCCTGTCGCACTGGGAGTGAACTGGACATTAACAGCTAGACAGAAGAAATAGCCTGAACATCACAAACATATCTATAACTTCGAAAAGGTGCTGGTTTATACCCTCTGCTCCCTTACTTGTTTTCATTCTACTGGACTCTTTTATAAGGTCTAAATGTAAACAAGGCTGCAAATCAAAATAAAAGATTCAAACCTGGCTTCTGTTGAGTGAAGCTGTCATTCCTCCTAGGCCAATTCATTTACGTTCTGAATTCAGGGATTCAATGCTGTGGACCAGAGAGGGCCACACACTAAATTAAAAACTGTGCTGTTCAAAGTATGGGCTCTTCCAACTGAAAGTTAAGCCAGGTATAGGAAAAAAACCCGCAATTATTCACTCTCCAAATACCCACATTCCATTAGGAGAGCCTTCAGCTTTCTGGGTCTCCTGACTCTTCCATGCATTTCAGCTGTACCTTCTCGAGCCTTGGCTCTGTACCAAATGCCCACATCCAAGACAGCAGTGCTTAAAAGCTGTTCTTTTTCAGCCAAACTAAGGGCTCGTGCTCCTCTAATCCCATGTGCTTTCCAGTGCAGGGGGGCTTTGCTGTAACTTGCTTTATTCATGGAACTATATTTCAGGTATGTGTAGGAGTGACATTATTTAAGTTCATGTGAAATGTAAATAAGTCAGACACAGCTGAAAATGTATTTCCTCTGCCATCCCTTTATTGTAGAACACAGTGTCACTTCATATTACTTTTCATTATGATAATCTTATTTTAAAGCTGACAGTCATGATTTAATATCCTTGAAAAAGCTTAAAAGTGAGAAGTGTACTCCAGCTACTTTTAGCAGTCTTAAGGAACCCCCTTTCCCAGCATTTGGATCATGAGAGAATCCATACAACTCGTGTACCTTTATAAATAAAACACACTAGGCAGGGAGCCTGGCATCAGTTACTGAGATGAAACCATAATGATATAAGGAATACATTTCAGCCCACCATGAATTTTGTTACTAATCTGATGCCATCACATTTTAAGTTTTGTCTCTCGTAGAAAAAATCTAAATCTGCATCTTTGTCACGTGTTAATTGTATCCACCCTCTATCCAACAAACCAGCGGTCATAATAAAATTCACCTGCAAAAAGCAAAAACTATTCAGAACAAGCCATCAAAAAAGCATTTACCCTAAGCCACATTCAGAGCACTGAGTGTAAAATAACTTCCAAATTACCTCCTTTCATGTGTCTATAACTCTTATAGAAGAACTTGCAAACTAAAACTGCAGCAATATATGCATTTTTCATTTCAGGTAATGGAAAATTATTGTTTTATGGGTCACTCACCAGCACTTGTTTCTTTGCGCCCAGCATTACAGAACTGTTTCAGTGAGGAGGCTGAGTAATGTGAGTTCCAGCTGAGAGTGATTCAGGTAAGGGCCACATCCAGTTCCTGCCAAGCCAGGAGGAACCAAAATACAGGAGAGGAAGCAATTGCTTCCCTCACATTCACCCTCAGGTGCGACAACCCTTCCTTAGCACAGGCACAAAGCCACATCCTCCTCCTCTGCTCTCTTTTTGTTCTGAGGATTACAGAGGCAGGGGAATCAGGAGGCACGGTTGGGATAATTCCTCATGGTTCACTCTCCATGTGCCATTAAAACTATGCAGGAAGGTCAGACAACCCTTACTCTGAGCCAGGAAATTAAAAAATTACAGACAATACTGCCCTGGGGTAGGTAGCTGCACAGACCTACGTTTAGTCTTGGTTTCTAAGAAAGATAATAAAAGGCCAGTCATCTAGAGAAATTGTAAATAGATCAGCTCTCTATAGCTATACTTTTGATAACACTTGATACACTCCTATGAATGACAGAATGTATTTACATTCTGAAGTGGATCACTCTCACACAGCCATTTCTTAAAATGCTGATTCTATTTAGGGGAAGACACAGTATCTGTGCTCAGAAACAATTCTGTTTCAAATTAACTGAAAAGGCTTTCTACTTGTCAGGGCCCAAATGAATTGTAATCACAGAGAAAATGCAGCTATACACACAGCCACATTCCCTCTCATACCCCCAAAAAATCCCCAACAACCCTCAAATATCTACCACACTTGGAGGATCCTCTTCAGGTCTGATTTGTTTGGGGTGAAACACTACTCTACCTGCTCTGCTTTAGTTGGTACACGGCCACAACAGTATCCAAACACCTTCCCACATGAAAACCTCCCCTGAGGGTCCTGAAGACCACAATAATGTGTTTTCCTGGCTTAGTTACTGAGAGTTGTGATGGTTCACACTGCAAAGATTGGACAAATATAAAAGAAACCAACATCTGCACACTTCGAATTTGCTTTGGACATTTTTGTTTTACAACAATCTTTTTCACCCTGTATTTGTGGCTGCATTTCTAAATAGCTACCTGCATCTGGTTGGATTAATGACTAAAAACTTTTAGGTATATTTATATTTTATATACCCTAAACAAACTTGCTGTTGGGTGAGAGCTGGATGATGATTCCACTACAGCTGAAGGGCACTACACAGAGATGGCAAAGAAACAGGGAACAGCCTCAGTACAGAAACTCAGACAGTTGCAGTGAATTAGAGAAGAACATAATTTATGTCCTCCACAGATCTAGAAAAATGGGGGATCTGAAACCATTTATTCACTCAGAAGCACCTCCATAAAATGAAGCCACTTAGGGACTGGGGCCACAGTTGAATTCTTTGTCAATAAATTCCCCTTAGACACTAACATGTCATTTTCACAGTAACTGAACTGCTCTGCAAAGGAATATTTGTAGCTAGAAATGAAGGGAGGAGGGGGGAATTGATGCCAGTGAAACAGGAGAAAATCCCTGATTTTCAGGTTCACCAAGAAGCTCTGGAGCTCTCTCTGCTTTCATGATAACAGGAATCACTTTCCTAGGTGAGGAATAGTTACTTCTTTGGATTGAGCATTAGGGTTTAATGCAATCCAAGTAAGAAAATTAAGTAAAGTCAAGTATTTTTTTAGCATTTGAAATACTTCATTCAGGCCATTTTTCTATGAAAGAAAATCTTCTCCACCTAGGAGAATGACCTTCTCAGCTCCTTTAGAAAAGCTAACATGGTCCCATGCTAAGGCACTAACTTTCCCTAGTAGAAACTGAGAAAAACCCTACAGTCAATTCCCCTCTAATTAGAACAGCTCACACAAGTCATTACTGCATGCAATATTTTGCAATATTAAAGAAACCAAACAGTATATTTAGATATTTGACGGTCAGAGGTCTGTTCAGAGTTATATTTCCACTTGATTGTGACAAATGAGCCACAGAAACTGAGGGCATTCACTAATACACACTCTCTTCACACACTTATTTTTGGAACAACCATCTCTTTTTCCATTGTACTGTGCTAGAATTTTTCTCTGTAAAACTCTATTTTACATGCAGTGTAAAAATAAAAGGCTGAATCACATTACACAGATCCCTTTCACATTTAGGATAGCTGTCCTTCAACCAGAAAAACCAACTTTGGACTAATCCACTAATATTTATTGATGCACACTACTTACATAAAGTCCCATAAAGTTAGGGCATTTCTAGGAATGGGAAATAATTTTTCCATGCAATCTCATCAGAAAGATTTCAAGAAATTTCAGGTTTTAAAAGACTACAGGAATATTGTGCTTAATCTTGGTGAGAAAACTTAATTCACTTAATCTACCAAAACCATCCTTTAACAATTTCTCTGAGCATTTATTTTATAGTCTTGTTACTCTGCACAAGGACAAGAATTTTTACTCCTGTTTTCCTGCTTTACAGTTGTATAAATTCAGGTAGATATTTGTATGTTTTAAAAAGAGTTTTAGTTTTCTTCTCCTAAGGAGATCACAGCTGCTTCACCCACAGTGATTTAAAAGGATGTTTAGTAACAGGTGACAGAATATTAGACATATTACCAAATCACCTTAAAACTTGCATAGGACAAGCTAGGTATAGAAAACAAGAGGGAATGGATTTATTAGCACTTCTTTCAGATTACTTTCAAGACTACAAAGCCACAGAGGAAAAAAGCCACCCTAAACATGCTAATAAAACTTCACACCAACACTCACAATTGATGCTGTTTCCTTCCCCAGATTGATCCAACCAATCATGAAAGAAAAAGAATTTTCAATGAAAATATAAAATGCATTCACTAAAATTCCCAAGCTGTTGCAGCAGCCCTCTTGTTAGAGGGTAGAAATGAGCCGAGGCACAGACTGCTTGTTTATCACAGCATGAATGAAAAGGGCCCTGGTTTATTCCTCCTTACAGCTCAGCCATCCTGACTCCAACCATTCACTGACTCTGGCTGCAGCAGCTCCTGCTGGAGGTTTCCCTTGCAGCCTCTAACTGCTGGTTATTTCCTGCTGAGCTCTGACTGCAGGGATTGGTGTGCAGACTGTGACTGCAGGGATTGGGGTGCAGGCTGTGACTGCAGGCTTTTACCCAGCTAGGCTGTGACTGCAGGTATCAGTTTGCAGGCTGTGACTGCAGGCTTTTACCCAGCTAGGCTGTGACTGCAGGGATTGGTGTGCAGACTGTGACTGCAGGCTTTTACCCAGCTAGACTGTCTGAAAGTTCCAGCAACAGGCTCTGACTGCACACCCAGACTGACCTCACAGCAGTGATTCGCTCTCCTCAGGATGCACCTCCTTCATGATCCTCCCCTCACCAGCTCACCCACTCTCTTTTCTCACACTTCTCTTTATTGGCTGTAGCTGTGACCCTCAGGGGTGAGGCTGTATTGGGTAATTAACCCAGCTGTTACTTACCAGGGTGAGGTCACCCATATTCCCTTCTCCCACACCAAGCTAAATTGCACTTCTGTTGGGAATGCTATAGACTCATGGTGAGTGTTACATTATACTCATCAAACTCCTCAGGACAAGCCCTGCATTCCCTGACCAGTTTTGTCACACAGCTCCTCCTCTGCCTTCAGCTGCTCCAGTAACATTGCCATCACCATCACCCCCATTACCATTAATCCCTGTTATGCCTGTGGTTTTCTCCGAGATCAGACTCTAAGAAATACGAGTGAGACCCAAGTTACACCTGAGTGATGAGATACACAGGAGGCAGGGGATGGTCACCTCTGCAAATATAACCAGAGAATTGCTCCAGGTTGGAAAAAGCCTCTAAGACATTGAGCCCAAGAATTCCCCACCATTACCAAGCCCACCTTGTCCATTCCCCAAGTGCCACATCCACACAGATTTAGATCCCTCCAGGGGTGAGGACTCCCCACCACTGCTTTGGGCAGCGGTGCCAGCACTGGACAACTCTTTCCAGGAAGAAATTTTTCCCCATCCCCAATCTAAGCCTCCCCTGGAGCAACCTGAGGTGATTTCCTATGCCAGGGGTTGTATTTAGAGTCACCTACCTGTATGGGGCTCAATAGAAAAGTAAGGCTGTCCTTCCAGAATGCTATAAACCAGCTTGGCGCTGTTTCCATACACTGGATCATCTGCATCTGTAGCTGTTACTTTAGTAACAAAGGTGCCTAAATAGAAAGAATACACACAATTAATGTTTACGCTCACTAGAAATTTGCATATCTTATTGAAAAACTAATTTGAAACAAAAATTCATTTCCTTGTGAGCTGTAGAACAATAATTAAAAAAAGAAAAATATCAGTAACAAGTTAAAATATTACTTGTGGAACAGAAACAAAGCCTTTTCCTTTAGGCTGGTATGTGCCAGCAGCCTGAATTTCTGGGTAAAATAAAAGCCCTTTTAGTATCTGTATTATTTAAGGTTTCTTTGTAGAATGCATTTAAAGCTACCCAACAGATCTGTGTAGACTTCAGCATTTGCAAAGGGATCATATCAAAGGGATAGAAAACACAAGGTTAATAATACAGTATAATATGTTGCATTTAAGACTTGCAAATTCACATTTGAAAGAACTTTGCCAAGTTACAGAGACCAGATAGAAAAACAGTAATAAAAAGGGTTCTTTTTCCTTCCCTTGGCTTGCAGCCATGATAATGATTTGATGTGGCCACAGTGACAGAGTTGGGACAACAACGATTGTCTCTGAAATGAGTCTCTGCCACTCAGGGGGCCATTGTTCAGCCAGAGTTATAAATTCCATATTCTGACAAAAATAAATAGGAAAAAAAAAAAAAAAAGGAAATTACCCTTTTTATTTTTTAGACGACATAGCACTTGCCACTTCTGTAAGAAGCAAAATGGAATGAAATTCAGTTGGTTGCATTAAGGTTGCTGCAAAGGTGGTTTTTTTGGCTGACGTAAAAGTATGATGGCATTAATTAGGCTGACAATAAAGACAATATATACAGAGGGAGAGAAAGCAAGAGAAGGAGAAAGGTAAAAGGCTGAATTATGTTCAGAAAGGAAAACCATTACAGCACCCATCAAAAATCCCCCTTTCTGGATATGCCCATAAAAACAGCCTCCTGTTCCTTCTCAGCCTTGGTGTGCTGTGAATCCTGATCCCATGGCCCTTCAGGACAGCAGAGCAAAGGGAAGGACATCCCTTTGGCACAAGGGAGCCTTGGTCCTTGCCCTGTGCTCCCTTTTCCTCTCTCCCTGCATGGCAGTTTGGTGGCTTTCAGCACATGTAAATAACTTAGAGAAAGGTTTGCATATCTAGATATAATTTGCATATGACCCAATGGCTGCCATTTCACTCTTTCCCACCTGGCAACCAAACACCAGGGCAAGATGTGGGGCTAGGGTTTGGGAGGATGGAGAACACCTCTCTTAGGGAGCACAAGTTCTGCAGGGACTGAAGTTGTGGTAGTTTTGCTACGTGGAACTAATGGGATAATTCCCAGTGAAGGGAATGTGGGTTGCAGAAATACATCTCACTAGATTAAAAAAAAATGGCTTTGGCCGGTACTGGGTATTTATTTTTTGTGCAAATTTATCCATTCTTACAGGGGAGTATATCAGCAAGGGGAGTAGGAAGGTAAGTGTCCCTCTCCAGCATCTCTCCTGAGCTCAGCAGGGGCCAGAGGAGTCCTGCAGCTGGTGCACTTCCCATGGAAAAGGAAAATTATGTCACATCTCTCTTTGACAGACGCTTGCTGAACCTGTTCTATAAATATGCAAACTGTTCATGTTTTGAAGCTTAACTGTATTTGATGCTGAAAGGGGATCTTATACGTAAACCTTTAACAGAATTGTTTGTAACCTGTCGCAGGGCCTGAGAAATGGAGTTTATCCTCAACTTGGCGGTTAGTTCGTAAGGAATTAACTTCAGAAATGTATTGTCTGCCCAGTGACAACAACCAGACGGTAACACACAACTCCGGACAGCTCTGAGGGGAAATGATAGACGGGACAGGTGGCACATGTGGTGCCCAGCCCTGTGGCAAGTTCAGCAGCCTCAGCCTAAAGGTGATACCCTCAAGGCCATCTTCAGTATAAAGAGAGGAGGGAAGCAGCCCTGAGGCACACTCAGAGGCCATGGCATAGGCTGCAGAAAGCAGGCAACAACAGCAAGGGAGTTTGCAGGAAGCTTGAGTGTGGAGGTTGCAGGAAGAGAGGGACAAAAGGCGCTTTGTGGCTTGCCCACAGGAGTCACAAGGCTGGAGAAGCTGTAGCTAACAGGATTGTCTCGCCTGTTGAAGTTCTGGCGGCTCAGTTTTGTACTCACACCCATTACTGGGGCTCTGCTCTGCTGTTCCCATAGACAGTCATCCCTCAGCCCAGCTGTACCTCCCCTCTCTGGAACTGAGATCCCAGCACACCCCCCTCACTCCCTGCAGCCCGTGGCCCATGGCCCAGCGTGACACCAGCCATGAATGCAGGCTCAGAGCTTCCTTCAGCTGGATCCCGGCTAAGGTAGCAGATGATGGGCTCGTTTCTGTGGCTGATATCATTAAACTTGTGGTTCGTAATCTCCTAAGACAGAAGAGGTTTGTGCAGAACGTCATACAATGGGACAGGGCTGGAAAAAGATAAGGCTCATCACAAAATGAAAATCTTAGAGTATTTTATCGAGACTGTTTCATTTTGTTTCCATTATATACTTTATACACAAAGGAAAGTAAAAGAAATAAAACTGTTGACTTCTTGGAGATTGTGTTTGATTTTCTTTGCTGGCTCTCATTTCAAAGGCCTTCAGAAATAATTACATTGCTTGTTTAGAAAGATTTGATATATAATTTCTATTCTTATCATAGTTCACTTGAGAATTCCTGAAGACTTTCTATAGATATTTATTTCAAGATTCCCAGACTTGAATGGATATGCTGATTCTTTGATAAGCACATTCTTTATCCTAAGCGTTCATTAGAAACTGAAGTTGAATACGCCCTAATAAAAAGAGTTAATCAGTGTCTAACATTGCTGCCAATCCTGATGCTCAGCTACCAATTTTACCAGTTTTCTTCTTGTGATATAAAATAATTCAGTCACTTATTGAGATCCCAAGTTCAACTGAAGTTTATAAATGTATTAAAAATACATGGGTGATATGTGTTTCAGTATTTCCAGTTAAAGTACACATAAGGCAGGGGGAAAGGCATCACTTGAAGCATGATTATAATCTCACCTAATAAAATTAATGAAGGGAATGGACAACTGACATACTCTCCTGCTTCCTAGAAATCAATTTCTTCCCAGCCAGTTTCTCCCACTCAGCACTTCATTTCCGACCATCGCACACACTTCTAAGGCCTGTCAAATCCAGTAATTTGCTCCCAACAATCTTACTGATGAAAATTGTTTAGGGAAGATGTGAGCGATCATGAAACAGAAATTAAAGAAATTGCTTCCACTATTGAAATTAGTTAAGCTTTGGCATAGTTTAAATTTTATCACCTTTAATTTGAATTTTTTTTTTTTTTCGCTTTATGCCTTGAGTCAAATTTTCTGCAGGTGTGAAACACTTTACATTATGTTGTTCACACTGGCAATAATCAGTATATTTAGGAGCGAACCCTGTCCCTTCTGCAGCTGCAGGTGATGTTGCTAAGTCAGTGCTGCCCTGGTTCTCCTGCAATGTGCTGAGAGCTCACATGGAGCAACCAATCCTACTCCCACAGGGGATGGAACCTGGGCACCAAAAGATTTGGAGAACTGGGAGATTCCTGATGGTGAGAAATAATGCAGAAAAAAAGGTAGGCACAGCCACAGGGCTGTTTTTAGCCAACCTCCACACCAGAACTCTGCAAGCTTTGGATTATCAATATTTAAGCAGGATTTTACTCTATTACTGACACTGCAGTAATAAACTACATGTACATAAATATTTTTTACAAGCATGATGCGCTTTAAGTTTTAAAGATAAAAATTTTGCATTGGAAAAGCTGTAAGAATGTAGGGAAGGGCATTTATTAAGTAAATGCTCTTGGAAAAACAACATTCTGAATTCTGTTTAGCAAATAAACTGCTAAGGTTTCTGTTTGTGTTTAATTTTGACTGCATTTGGCTTGTGTTTGTTTCTTTGTCAATGCTACAAGAACTCATTTAGCCAGGGACTATAAATTTGAAATGGTGCCATTTTTATAAGTAAGCCACTATTGTAGTCCAAGTCACTGTTGGCCTAATTACAATAATATTGTGGTTTTATATAATCTGGCCCAACAACATAATCACTGTTTCTTTTTTCTTTATGTACCTAATTTTGCCTTATGTAAACCAAGCACTTTTTTTTTGAGAGAAATGAGGCAAATTTTAAGATGTTCCATTAGAAAACTTTATGTGTTTTTTTCCTCAGGTACACTTTAGCAATGCTAATGACCCTTAAGTATGGATTTAACCACCATAAATATAGACTGCACAGAGATTCAACAGATTTTAATTAATGAACACTTCTAATGTGCTTTATCCATTAGCCATTGCTGATTGTTTTACTCTGTCAGTGTCAGATTGTTTTACTCTGTCTTTACAACAGGCCAGCAATCAGAGACACAATTAACAACAGGACTATTTTTATATGGCTAGGTGAGGGAGCCTATGTTTGCTGGCAAACTAAGATTAAAACCATCATAAAATATTAGATGTGTGTGCTCAGCTAGTGCTTTTCTGTTGTTTTGGCTGTGTTTTTATGTGCAAGTCAGGGTACAGATTCTGCACATTAGTCAGAAAGAAAAATGCATATGCTGCCATAGGGAGTAGGAAAGCAAATTCTTTTGGTGTGGCAGTGAAATGTGTGTATTGGGAAAAAAAAAAATCCAAAAAATCAAATTTGAATGTTCTAGAGGAGGTAATGCATAGTTGGTGCCAAGAATTTACATGAATCCATATTCAGTGAACAACCATTTTGTTGAAAGATTGTAATGGCTGGTAAAAATAAATAACGTGACCGTAATGAAACCTGGTGGGACCACGTTTTCTTGTCTTCCCAGGGACTTTGGGGGGTTTTGGGGGGGTTTTTTGGGTTTGTTTTTTTTTAATTTTCTTTTCTGATGCCCTTTTCGGTCTCTCTCACTCACTCACTCTTTCTCTCCAAATATTCCCAAATCTTGACAGGCTGAAATCTCCATTTCATTCTGAAGATCTTATTACCAACCTGATGGAGCATTAGGAGAGTATTTGCATGACAAAGCCTCACCATTGTTTACCAACTCTTTTGTTTCCCTAAGAGGATCCTGTGCTTCAAAACCTTCAGCTGGCTTTGGAGTTGGGCTGATGGAAGCCCTGCAGCCAGGGGTGGTCACACAAAGCATTGTTTGTACCCGGCAGGTCAGATAAGCATTCTTCCCAAAATGAAGCCTTTTCTTCACTGTCCTTCTTTGCTATAATCTCACAGGTAGCATGACAGTTGTTGTCATGGTAACAATTTTTTATTGAATAAAACGGCAATAATCTCATAAAAACCTGCATAACTTCTTGACATGTAAATTATTACTACCTCAAAGCTGAAGGAACTTATTCTTATTTGTTTTTCATTGTTGCTCGTTTTTATAAATGCAAAAACATAGTTTTAAGCCTTATCATCCTGTATTATTGCATGAGACCACTTCTAAACAGAAAATCTATGAATTAGAGGTTTCACTAACCAAATAAAGAAAATGTATATGAAATAGGAATCTGTTTAAATCACTACAGAACTTGTTAACATATGCAAATTACCCACATAAAAAATCATTGCATGTCTTGGTGTTCATGCAGATATATGAATATATACACACGTAAATTGTGGGCATGTTGCATGAGTGTTTAAGGGTTCTTTTGCTCATCATAGGTTATTATTTCAGCCCTACCTTCTGCACCTGTATTTGAATGTATTTTTATTAACAGCTACTTCACTGCCAAAGCTTCGGGAGCCCAATGTGTGGATCCGATCTCAGCGCAGGAAGAGACCCCAGGGGCCAGGAAAGACAAACACAGACAGAAGAGAGACAAGGAGGTTGTTGGACTCGATGGTCCTTGAGGTTCCTTTCCAAGGCAGGAATTCCATGATTTCCTGCTTCTGTGAGGAGAGGCTGTAAATCCCCCCGGGAAGCAATGCTGCCAGCTGATGGCCGTGCTGCTGCCTGACCCAGAGAGCCCACGGGCCCTCAGATCCACGGCAAAGGTCACGGGCAGCTCCGGGAACTGATGGCAGAGGGCTGGGGTGAGGTTTTCACATCTTCCCACACTCAAAGGAAAGCACATAAAAAATAAAAATAAACCTGCTTTTTAAGTGTCCAGTGGACCCTTACTGAACAAAAAAAAGAGTGAGGCAATAGATGACACCCTAAGCAGAGGTAAAGGCTAGAGATACACACCAGAACAGTCCACTGAGGGAAAAATGGGCAACTTGTGCTTGCCATGCTGGAGAAACAGGAAGACCAGCATGCATTCTGCTGTTTCCATGGCAGAATCCAGTATGCAATCATTTCTAGAGGCAGAAATGAGAAAGAAAATTTGTGTATGTTACAGATGTGATACAGGTATGTTGGTAATGAGAACCACATAAATACACTGATACAAGACTTCTCTTTATCTTCTGCAAAGAGAAAAACAACAACAAAAGCTTCCTTGCAATGAGAAATTGTACAAGGAGGAATAGCTTCCCAAGGGAAATAACAGAATCCTCCTCTGTGAACTGAAGAGTTCACTCTCTGGCACAGGATGCTGGAATAATGTATTCTAAGGGAAAACCCTAGAAAGACAGGAAGATTAACTAATAGGGTAATTTGTCTTTCCCAGCTGTAATTTATTTGACTCTAAGTAGTGAAATACTGTGATGCTGTCATGATCTTGTTTATGATGATTAAGGTAAGGAAGAAGGAAAAGAGGGTTAGTCATACAACAACTCAGTTTTAGGTTCAGCTGGCTAAATTAGATACCTTGCTGCACCAGCTGCCTGCTCTACCTGAGGGAGGAAGACAGAATCATCCTCTCCTGGAATCCTCCTTCTTTGGCTGACCAGAAGAACAGAAATGAAATTGGGCAGCTAATGCGAATGCCTAAATGTCAATCCTGTGACTCCTCTCTTTTGTGAATGTATCCAACACAGGCCACCCCAATCTCTAATTCCAGCCCTCCAGGAACTGCAAGCATGTAAAGCAGACACTCCACCGAACAGAACAAGGAGAACCTTGCAAGATTTTTGGGTTTATTTACATTAAATTCTATCATAGAATTCCAGAAACATAGAACCAATAAAGTTGGAGAAGCCCTGCAAGGCCATGGAGTCCCAGCTCAATGCCCACCTTGTCCCCAGCCCAGAGCACTCAGTGCCACCTCCTGCCCTTCCTGGGACACCTCCAGGGATGGGCACTGCAAACCTCCCTGGGCAGCCCCTGCCAAGGCCTGAGCTCCCTTTCCGTGCAGAAATTCCTGCTGCTGTCCAGCCTGAGCCTCCCCTGGAGCACTTTAAGGCCATTTCCTCTTGTATATATCTCTGTCTAAACACCTGTGTGCACTCAGATACACATCTGTAAACACTTTCTGAAATAAACTGCCACTGATACAGTTCCTGTTCTGTTTTTAATATTAAACAAGAGTGACAAAACATTAATTGCTTGTTTTGCCACTTTGTTTCATGTAAGTACTGGAATGTAATCTCACTGAAATGCACAAAAGGAGAGATTTTTCAGTATTTTACAGACCTATAGGAAATGGCAGAGGCTGCCCTAAAGAATTGGTAATGCAAACCAAAGATTTTAGTACCTAAAAATCTGGCTCAATGAAAGAATCTGAAAGAATCTAACAGCTTGGTCTATAATAAATTATGTAATACCATGCAGGAAAATGCAAGAAGCCGTTTCTTGGTTCCAACAGAAGAAGAATCCTTTCATACCTTTGATACACTAAGTGATGTTTAGCTCCACAAGCAGAAGAGGTGACCAGACTGTTTCTCCCAAACATTACCTATTTCTCAATGCGATTTCTGGAGTAGACACTTTAGGAGGTTAATGAAACCTTTAGAGAGTGTTAATGTCATGCAGCGCATGTTTGAGTCAAAATCTCTGCACAAACGCGTGACCTACCGCATGTAACACAACAACGTTTGTGCAGATTGCTCATGTGCCGTTTTAAGGACTTTTTATCATGTGAGGGAAACGGGGAAAACATATTGTATGCAAATGTGTGACTGCAGAAGTATGAGAGGAGCTGGTTATGCCTGGAGAAAAAGCTGCCTGCCCATGCAGGGAAGGGAGCGAGCTGGCAGCCCCGCACCTCGCAGCTGTATAATGAGGGCTGGAGGAAGCGTGGCTGGGAAATCTAATCAACTGCATATTTTAGCATTTCTTGTCTGCATAAACTAATTGTTTTGGAACTCTGATGCCGCCTCTTTAACATAACATTTTGGAATCAGCAATACTTTACAACGGAAATACATATTCAGATTTAGGGATAGGGATTCCTCCCTGGCAATTAGCCTGGCTGATGTTGCCTGGGTTTACCTGCGTGGATCGAACAAGAAGGGCTCTTCTGCCTTTTCAGTTCTAAGGCTGGCAGCTCTTTCTTGCTACAACTTATGAGATGGTGCCATTAGAGAGCCTGCAGGTATTCCTTTGCAAATTCCCCCAGGTGGCTGTTTGTTAGGATTAGTACATGGTTTGAAACATCACAGGCAACAGCAGAAGGGTAAAATGTATTTTATGTTTGGCTTAAAGAATTATGTTTTCCTTTCATGCTATTTTTTTTATTCTCCCTTTAGATATCACTCTCGCTATAGAATATTAATTGATATTTGTGAGAGAAGTGGGAAATAGCTCCTCTTCTGTTCAGGACTTTTTGAAAGGCTGCTTGTCTCTAATCAATTGACTATTTCATCAGCATTCATTCTGTGAGGTCCCCAGGCAAAGGCAGTAAAATTGGATGATCACTGTACACTGTATTACCAAGCAGAAAAAAAAAGAGACTGTAAGTCTTGTTGATTCCAATGGAAGTTTCAGGTTATGCTCAGGTGTATTGTAAAAAAATAGAAATAAATAATAAAACAGCCTAGGCTGTTTACTGCAGAAATTCTTTCATTTATGACTTTGTGTGGTGAGAACAGAAAGTGGCTGATGCCATCTCACAGCTTTGATGCTCTGCTGGCTTTGTTTGGGGGAGTGAAGCCTGGAGTGCCAGCAACTGTAACCCAGGGTGCAGAAGCAGGGCCTGAAATATTGTCCCCCCAGGCCACTGCGGGGCCAGCAAATGGCAGCAGAGCCCTTCTGGGCCCAGGGAAGGGGCACAGCTGAAATCAGCTGCCCAGCAGCGCCCAGGGCCGACTCCCGAGGAAGCCGTGTTGACAGCAGCTCCACAGGCAGTTGTGCGCAGTTTTCATGGAAAAACAAGAGGAGCTGCAGATTCAGCACTTAACCAAAGAGGTGTCAGCTCAGGGTAGTGTGAGGAATGACCAGTGCCAGAGAAGAGAAAAGGATTCTGAATTGCATCTCATTTTGCCAAATATCAAGTGTGTCCATCAGGGAGATGCCTAACACAGGCCGCTTAATGAGCAATTTGAGGAGTGTTGGTCCATGATGTTCCGAAGCCAAGCCTTTGTGCTAGCAGAGGAATAGGAATTAGAGTAATCAAAGTTTCTGTGAAAATATTACCACACTGCACTTAATCTTCTGACCTAGAACTTTCTACCTTGTGGTGAGACCTTGTCCACATTTCCTGTAATTGAAAAAGGCGAGATTATGCTCCAGACCAGTTCTGTGGCATTTCACAGAGCATCAGTCTGGCAGGAACCTGTGCTGCTCTACTTCCTCTCATCCCTCTGTTTTCCACTTCGGCATTATCCCCTGGCCAGCTAATGGGCTCATGTCACCAGCCAAGCTGCTTAGAAAAATGAGATAACGCAACTTCAAAGCCTGCAAAACCAAACCAGACCACTCTTTGAAACACATTTTTTCCTTCAGAAATTTACATTTGAGGAAATTGTGAGAAATCCATGCTGAGAATAGATTTAAACTTGTAACCAGAGGAGAATGCATCAGACACCTGAGTCAGAGACTTATTTTCACGCAGTCACAGAACACAAACACGATGACGCATTCGATATGTACAGATGGAAGCGACCACAAAGGATTTCAGAAGCAAGAGGAAAAACCAGACAGGACATTCACCCAAGACTGCCAAAATTTCCTCTGCTCTGCCACCACATGATCAACATCTGACAGTTCTGTCTGTCCTCATCCCAAAACAGGAACATCATGGAAAGATGAATTTCTCTATTTGGAAGAAGTCCATAAGGAACTATATCTTCAGTTCTGATCCCAGCAGATTTTTCCTGCAGAGTTTATCTTCACTCTGTGTCATCTGCACAACTTTCCTTCGTGCCAAGGGAACGCATGTGTGCAAAAACAATTTGTGACGAATTGCTGCCAGTGAGCGGCGAAGAAGAAAGGCAGTGTTTGTCCAAGAAACCAGCACACATCAATAGCTCCACACCTTGCACAGGTAAGTCAGGCCTTGCTCCTAAGGACCAGACAGTGCCTTCAGAGCCTCAACACTCAAGTACTTCCTGCCATTGGCACAAACTTCTTGGAGCAATCCCACTGATTTTGGTAATTCTGTACTGTCAATTAACTGGCTGAGGACGATAGGACAATATAGAGGGGGATAACTAACGGATTAGCCTCTAAACCCCTAAGAATTCTAATTTCATCATGGTCCTCGAGCTCATAATGATCATGTAAGAACGGTACAGAAAGATAAGGACATTTTTGATCCAACCTCATGAGAAATGAAAAGTGCAAAAATAGCAGCACGTGCTCAGCCCTGAGTTTTCTCAAGGCTCAACAGCCAGCCAGGTTAAGGAACAGACAGACAGCCCTGGTGTTGAATGTCCTGAGCCCTGCCTGAAGGTTGTGTTGTGACCATTTTAAACACACACACACTCACCCAAGAAATCTGACATAAAACTCCTTGGTAGCACAGCTACTGCGTGTGATTATGCACAAGAGGAAAAAGTAGAGGAACAAGACAACACGAAAATATTGGGGTTTTTTAACAGCTGTTACACTTGCCATATTTTACAACATCTGCTGTTTTTTTCCCTTAGCTTTTGCACTGCCTTTGCATTTACCCTTGGGCTAATTTGTACTTGACCCTAGTGCTCCAGTCCCTTTATTCCACAATTTTGTGACAAACTATCATTGATTTAACAGTCATGCTCTGTGCCTTAAAAATCAATGATAAAAACCCCAGCAAGACAGTGAGGTTGGTCTTGATAGCATTTTAGGTCAGGTTTTTATCACAACTTTCTGATTTGTCAAGTTATTTTATAACTATTCATGTCAGACATTGCGTGTTGATTTCATATGAAGCAGATTTTGTCCTTTTGCAAACAAATTATAAGTGGAAGAGAATGAATCTTTGAGAAAACTGGAAAGCAAAGCTGCACTGTGTACAGTGTGGTCCTAATACACCTGGCTGGACTAAAGAACTCTGCTCTGCTTTTTGGAAAAAAAAAAAAAATTATAGAATTTCTTATCTGCAGTAGTGCAATCAAGGGCAAACCTTGATTCAAGGGAAAACATTCCTAAGTAGATGTGCTTGTGCCAAAACTGAAAATTGATATTCTGACTCAACTGAAAACCTAAACCTCTTCCAGTAAAAACCGTTCATGGAAGCATTTAAGGACAAAAAATGTTATTATTCTAAGCTTTTTCATATGGTTACTGTTTTCAAGTGGCAAAGGCAAAAGCATTTCTAGAGCAATGTCAGACAGGATTCCACTGTGTGTACTTTATTTTTTTAAGACTGTCAGGAGAAGCCTTAATATTTAGAGATTATTAAAGTTTGTCTGTTTACCTTAATTCAGGCAAACTATGAGAGAATTCTCTTCCCTTATGGCTTTTGTTCTTTCTCCATCTGTGTCCTTTTTTATTTCACCACCACGTTTGTCACTCTGCTTCAGTCGTCTCCTGTCTTTCAACATGACACTCCCTGTCTAAACACTCCCGGCTTCTCTGAGAGCGAAATCAAGAGATTTCACTCCTGGTTCCTCTCCTGAAAAAAGGGATCCTACAACTCTGCTGTCAGGAGACAATATCCACTTTGGCTCCCATTACCACCTCTGCATGTGTTTCGGGGAATTTGTGAATCTGTGTGTAGATGAGAAGGTAACACAGAAACAGAACGTACACAAGGGAGAGTGTGAGGGGTTTTTTCCTCTTTTCTTTCTTTTTTTTTTTTCTTTTTTCTTTAAATAAACTACAGAACTGGTTCCAATTACCCTTATGGATCTTCTAAGCTTGCTCATTCATTTACATAATATTCTATCTTCATTGCAGGCATAGATACAGACCTCATAGACAAATGGTGAGGGAAAAAAATAGAGTCTTGGGGTTCTTACTCCCAGAAGCACAGATAAATCCTTTTTTTAAAAAAAAAGTTTAACTGAGTCTCTACCCCAGTATGCCCTTTTACGTTTAAAAGTGATTAAACAAGATTTACAGAAAAATTAAATTATTTCCTTTTTGTAACACTTGCCATAGCAAAGTAATTCCACAGATTTCACTTTTTGGTCTTTAATTCTTTAAGAAAATTAATATCATAATTAAAAGATTAAAGTGCACAGTTTCAGCAAAGAACATGTTTTTCATATATACTCTCAGCTTTCACAAGCAAAGTCATCATTTTTGGACGTGGGGAGCAGGGCTTTCTATGGCAGATTATGTAGGAATTACAGTTAAAAAAAAAATCAGTTTAGTTCTCAAAACTTTTCATTTTTTTTCTCTCATGTGCCGGTCTCTTTGCTCAAAGAAGGAAAGGAATGATTTCAGAATAACTCTGAGCACAGGGACGCGGCCGGCAGCGAGCGCGCCTGCGGGAGCGCCTTCTGCAGAGACAGCTGATCAGTGAGCAGCACTGCTCCCAGAGAGGCTCTGGATCATCCTCATCCTCTCTGCACCGGGCTCTGGGAGGAGAGCCACGCAAATCCTTTTGTTTCAGCAGGGAAGCAGGATTTTCCAGAGAGCACCGAAGCACAGAATAAAAACCAAGCAGGGGACGCCGTGGCTGTGTGTGGCTCGCAGATGCTGGCACACACAGCCCCACATGGGCTGGCACATGCTGCAGGCAGGGACAGAATCCCAGAACTGGGGTAATGGGACCTTAAAGCCCATCCAGCCCCACCCCAGCCATGGCAGGGACACCTCCCACTGTCCCAGGCTGCTCCCAGCCCCAGTGCCCAACCTGCCCTTGGGCACTGCCAGGGATCCAGGGGCAGCCACAGCTGCTCTGGGCACCCTGTGCCAGGGCTGCCCACCCTGCCAGGGAACAATTCCTTCCTCATCTCTGATCTAAACCTGCTCTCTGTCAGTTTGAAGCCAGTTTTCACATCCCCATAGTGTTTCATTCCAGTTCTAGATAGTCAAAATAACACCTGATATTCCTATAACACATCTCTTCTAGCCAGGAACATAAGACCAGGTCTAAGGTACCCATTAGAAAAACTGCATTATGTTAGAACCTTAGAACAATGAAAGGTTAAAGCCTTCATCTGTATTTCATGCATTGCCTTCCCCTGAGGCCCAAAAATAAAATGCCTTGTACTGCATCCTCATTACATAAGTACTATATATAGAGAGCATATGAGCTTCTGTTTCAGAGCAGAAAATTGATATAAGCATTTTGAGAAAAGGTTCAGTAGAACTTTGTTTTATCCTGAGTAAGAACACTGCCTAGTGATGCCTGTGTTGTACAAAAGTCAAGGCTGAAATTGGCAGTGGGTGGAGATCTCTTTAAGGGAATTAAGTAAGTGGATAATGGAAGTGAAAGACTCTTAGTGGGGGGAAAATAATAAAAATTCCTTGAACTCTGAAAGGAGACCATTTTCTTATAAACATTACAGAAGAGTTAATGTAATTTTAAGATGACTAAAAAAAAACTTCAAAAAGCTTGAAATAATTTACAGAGAATAATATCCTTCATCTCTTGATATTGCTACCTGTACATCAAGAGAAGAAAGCAGAAGGAAATAGTAACAGCAACATTAACCAAGGGTAACACTCTCATCTTCCACCTTCTAGACTTGACATTTGGTTCCATCAGAGACTAAGACACAGATTCCACTGCCTCCACTTCAGAGACTTTGCACTCATCCATGTCCCATGTAATGCCATCAGGAATATTCTTTGAGTTTCAAAGCAACAGCAGAGAAAGAGATTTTGTTTCTCAACAAAAGAGCAGGAGTTCACATTGGTGCTTCTGTAGAGCAGCAGCTTGGAAACCTGCACTCCTAGGAATGTCCTGGAAAACACATGGAAGGGCCAGGGATCCTAAGGGATAATCATGCAAAACTCTTGGAGTTACAGTAATAAACCTCAGACCTGTCAGACAACCTGTTGCAAATCTCTGCCGTAGAGGTTGTTTCAGTAATGGTAACAACCATTTCTGTTAGAACACACTTGCTTTTGGACAAAACTCTTTCTGCAGCCTAACAAACTGTAAGAATGTGGAATTTTGTCATTTCAGAGGCAGTTCACTGTCTCTCTTTGCCCCAACATGCTTGGGCAACAGATGAAACATTTTCCCATGGAGTCAGCACCCTTTCACTATTCCCTGACTGCATCCAACCATTGGTCGTTTCTGCTACAATCCTCTATAATACAAGTTTTCCTAGATGAAGTTTTAACTTATAATTCATATTTCATTACCTTTTTTTCACATTTTCCCTCCTCTTTCACTCTTTCTCCATTTTTACTTTACTGCTCTTTCACTAATATTGTCTTTTATTCTCTTTTATTCCCTTACTCTCATTACATTTACCATCTTTAAACCTTATGTTAATAATTTACTAGATTTTTGTTCATCTCCTGATTAGTTTCCTCTCAAAGTTTTCGGTTTTGTTTTTGTTTGTTTTTTTCTCCTCTTCTTTACAGTGAAAACTGCTTGGATAGGGGCCAGGTCTTTAACACAGATTATAAATATGCACAGATATAAATTATTTTTATAGTAGGCTTTGTGATCACAAACCATCTTTTCTTTTCTTGCATATATCTTTCTCTTTTTTTCTCCTAGAATACTACATAAATCCCATTTACATACACAATTACAGCATTCAATTTTCCTTCCTCCTTCTCCCATACTGTTTTGGTTTTTTCATTCTCATTTAATTAAGTCATCTGCTCACCTAGAGATTGGCTGAAATATCTTCTGAAAGCAGGTCCATATTATGTTTGTGCTGCTGTATAATTAGAAATAACTCAGTGTATATAAGCTATGGTTTAGTAAAAGAACTGAAATGCAGGCTCGAAAATTCACCTATCATTTTTGGCACAAGCAATTCAGCACAATGAAGATATAGAAATCTGTTGGAGAAGAGATGATTTAAAAGATGAAGCCTCAGGTAGGACCATGCAGTCAGCACATCACACTTGTATTTGACGATGACTCGGTGGAACTCTCTGTGCTCTGAGTGAGAGGATGGTTCTGGCGCCTCACTTTCCTCCTCTCTTTAGCTAAAGAGAGAGTGGTGTTTTTGAAACTTTGTGATAGAATGCTGCTTTATTTCACAGAATGCCTCAGCATTCCTTCAATTACCTTGCTTTGATAGATGTAGACAAATCACTGAAAAGCACATTATCCTCAACATAGCACTAAAATGCATTGGAATTTCCTCGGCACTTCATGGCCAGATTTTGATGCCTTTGCTTATGCTGAATTCTTATATTGCCCTAAAATGGATTCTCTTGGTTTGGTGGGTTTGCCTCCCTTTGGCTTCAGTGGCAGCTGAATGAGCTGCACCCAATGTGTGCCACAGGGAGTGTCAACATCTGCCTCTGTGAGGACATTCACTTCCAAACACAGGGACAAACTATAGAAAAGATTCTAACATATAAATCCATGAGGAAATAGAGTCACACTAATCCGACAAGATGAATAAATATAAGTAAAATATATTAAGAAGATTATGTTCTTCTCCTTTCTCTTCTGTGCTTTCACACAGTTAATTTCCCTTTTCACCGTCTTTTTCCATAGCTTTCTCTTCTTTTCCCTTCCATCATCCATGCAAATCCTGTGGCTAATTGGTTAAGTCCACTCTACAGCCTAACCATCAATTCCCAGACACGGTATCTTTCATTTCACTGTTTTTGCCTGATTACAGTTGCACTTAGAGGAAAACAAATAAGTATGTATCAATGCCCTGTAAGTGTAGGAAAACAACAAACAGATAATTAAACATCAACAAGATATCAATAGGATTAGAGCGTCATGCTGGAGCAAATCTTGATAAATCCTTCTCAATAACAATACTCCAACTGCAGTGTCAGAAGGGAAATATAAATTTAGCCCATTAAAGTGCTGTTGGACAAAGACACATTAATACAGCTGTTAGTCATTTCCTTACTGCTGAGGGACTCGACTATTGTGCTGCAGATGAAAGCTTCGGCCAAGAAAAGATTTGAAAATATGCAAATGAATGCTAACAACATAATAAATACCTTATTATTCATCACCAACTCAACAGCCTCCTGGCAGGGCCAAAGCTGTGAGCAAGGCGAGTCTGGGCTGCTCGGACATACGTACCCACAACAGACATTTCTGGCACCGTGGCGTGGTAGGGGCCCTCTACAAACTCGGGAGCGTTGTCATTGATGTCCTGAACCTTAATGATGAATTCTGAGGGGGGCTCCAGGGGCTGGTTTGTGTCCCTGTCCACTGCCTGGGCTGTGAGAGTGTACTCAGCCTTCTCCTCACGGTCCAGCCTCTTCATGGCGTGGATGTCTCCAGTCTTGTCATTGATCACAAAGATGGTCCCAGCTCCATCTCCCGACAGGATATACTTGATTTTGCTGCTGCCAGGGTCCAGGTCTGTGTGAAGCTAAAAGGGGATAAAAGAAAACAAACAAACAAAAAAAGAGGCATTTTAGAGACAAAAAAAAATGTACACACAGAATTTTGGGATTTTTTTTTTTTTGCTTTGGTCTAACTATACATTTTGTCAGCTGCTCCTTTGTGCTTCAATCCCAGCACCAGTGATCCATAGCTCAGCTTGAATACACATGGAGAGCAGGGATTTGTATGCATACTAATCAAAAATGGATGCAATCATAGGCATAATTAGACTTTCTATTTAAAAAGCAGCTGTTATATATATTTTAAATCCCCATTCTAAAATGTAAATGCCTTCAGAACTATTATCAGCCCAAATGAACCAGTACAAAATGTCCTTAACCTATTAGATCAAAGGGTGAGGGAAGGGTTGACCATAATATATGTTTTATCTAACTTCTTATTTTTAGTTATTATTTCCAGCTTATTTCCAGGTGACTGGAAATGGTTGAACATTGGCATCTATGGAATCTTGTCACAGAAATTAAGAACTCTACCACAACTCAGATCTTTGCAGAACTTAAAAGGTTCTAAGATCTTTATTCTAAAAGTATCTGCCCTAGTAGAAGAACCCTTGCACACATCTTCCCATTCTCCTCAAAGCCTCATCAGGAAAAAAAAATTGTATTAAATTTGTATTTGGGTTTTCAAAAAACAAGAGAGGATTATAGCAAACTGAAGCGGTATGAGGAACATATTATTTCTTTTGAATTTTTTTATTAATTAAAAACCTGAGGACAAAGGACTTCCACTGATTTTTTTGGTAGGCTCAGAGCCAAATAATGAATATCAGATAATCTCCAATAATTTTTAAGTTGCTAAAGTGTGAATTGGTTGGATGATATGTATCACTGTCAACACATTCAAGAACACAGGATAATAACTTGAATACACAGTAATAGGGGTTTAAATTCTGTTTACTGCTAGGTCTAACACACTCAATATGATCAATAAGAAGTGAATAACATCATTAAAAATGTAACTTGCATCTATTTTTATTTATCTCTGCCTCACAAAAGACAGTCTGAAGGAAATACGTACAACTTGCTTAGGTTGCAACAGGAGTTACAACCAGTACTAAAGACTTTTTCCTGTTAGCTCATTTTGTGCAGACAGCTCAACAGAAGTTGTTGCTGGTTATGCATTTTACTCTCAATTGATAGCAGGGGCTGCCAGGGCCAGGCAGCATCATTTAATGTAAGAGCTTGCATTAGGATATTAAAATAGGTGTGGAAAAGAGCCTTGTAAGAGCAGCTACGGCCAAACCACAGGGAGACTCTCATGTCACAACCGGCTCTGCAGGTCCTTCTGTCCGGAATTCCTCACCGACAGTTGTGTCCACAACACAACTGTTCAGGAATTCAGCTGCTCAAGAGCTCAGAAAACTCAAAGCTCTGTTTGTTGCAACGAGCACCGCGGACAGCAGCAGCCAGGGCTGGTTTCCCCGTTGATCTGGTTTGTTACAGACACAAAATCCTGGCCTCCAGTGCATTCCCTGCTCTGCAATAATGGCACAACTCCCACGAACCACACGAGGTGTAAACTCACCCTCTCTGTTTTGCTGGGCAGCATTGTTTTAACAACTTTTTCAAAGCACTCTAGCTGTGAATATGTATGACTCAATCCAGTTCACTCTTCCTACCCAGCCCACAGGAACGTACACAGAGATGTCAAGCGACAGCTGAGTCCCTTTTCCAAAAGTTCAATCTGGTTTTCTTTTTGCACCTGCCATCAGTTCCTGCTCGAGAACAATCAGCCTCATTTACTGAGCTGCTGCCCTCTCCTCTTGGTTGCTGTCACAGTTTGGTCTGCTCAGAAAGTGAACACAACTCCTCTTGCCTCTAAGATTATTGGCCTTATGACCCTTATTTTCAGGGCCCCAGAGCCTGTAAAGATCAACCCAGACTCTCTGTTTTAAACAGATTGTTTATAATTTAAGCATCTGTTTGCTCCCTGAATAAAATCTATATGGCATTAACATTGCATATGAAGGTTTTGGCAGCATATTGAGAGCTGAGTTACAGTGATGTAACATAACAGCATTGTCTGGACACCCACAGCTCAGCAAAAGAACTGGAACATCCCAGCTCACCCAGCCACACAAGGAAAACTAGAACCTGAACCTTGGAGAATAAACCCACAGGCAGATATCCTTTAAGATATCCCACACAGACATTTGAGAAGGCTCAAACATTCTCGAATTTGCTATTGGCTAGTAAGTAAGAGAGGCTGTCTGTGTGATGTCAGGTTTTACCCATAATATGCAACAGCAGTTATGGTTCATAAATCAGTTCTGGTAGATATTAATGCAGAGCCATAAAAGCTTTGCAGTTCTAGTGAGATACCAACAGTTAAAATGATGAAAATGTCTATGACTACCTTTAATAGTTTCCTCTAACAAGTTAAATTCCATTGTATAAAAAGCAGGCATTGCTATTTGCTATTCAAATATTGCAATTTGAAACACTATAAAATGAAGGGCTAAACATTAAACAAAGTAGAAGAGATAGGAACATTTTATAATATTAAAGATGAAACAAAGTCTGATGAGTGGAAGATTAGTTTTTGCTTAAAGATTTATAGTGGCTTTTTTCTTTCTTTTTTAAAAAATTCTTAAATAAATTTAAATAGAAAAAAAAAACACACACAGACGCAAAAAAACCCAGCAAGATATAAATGTGGCATTTACTGCTGTCTATGGGGAGCATCCAAACTGACTTAAATAATTAATTTTTTTTTCTAGGTTTTGAAGTCCTTACACTCTAATATCAAAATATTATAACAAATGATCTATTGAAGAGCCACTTCTCCAAAATCATTTTATTGTTTAGATTTAGGATTTAGTCATCATCACCTATTACAAAGTTATACCACAGACTGAAGTCTTAAGTCAGATAGCACAGCATTTTTCCCAAGTAATATTTCCTCTCTTCTACCAGACATGAATGATAATTTACTGCAAGAGTCAAGCTTCAGCAAGCTGTGTTCGTGTGAAGGGTGAAGATCATTAAACACATAATTATATAGGATCTAGGTGAATGATAGAAGGGTATAATGAATATGAGAAATGAAGAGTGCTTTCTGCTCAAAAAGCCTCACAAATGTAAATATGAAACTGCTTTCCAGCTTTATTTGCTACACCTATGCTTGAAAGCTGACCTTTTTCAGAGCAACATCCAGGTGCAACAAGAATTTCTGTTTAAGACAGAAAATGTTTATATCCGCCCCAATGTCCCACTGCTAGAGAGTACCCCAAAACAAACAGGCAAACACATTTACTGGAGAACTTCATCATGTTCAGAGAGAGGCAAAATCACTTCCATTATGTGAGATTCACTTCATTAGACTTCAAAGGAAGTGAAATCTGCTTCCTCCATCACTGCCCTGCCCGTGGGACTATTAATCCAAACATCTCTCTCTCTTAAAGCACCAGATGCAAGTCCATCACCCAATTCATGCCTGGATTTATGGAGAGAGGAGTGACTTTGGACCATCTCTGAGTTTTAATGGTGATACAGATGCCCTGTATTAATACCTTATTAGTAGCTCCCCTGTAGCCTCAGCATAGATCATTTTTTTTCCTAAAAATTACCTTCATTCTAAATGAACCCTCATACTAGAGCAATTTCTAGTCCTTATTAATTCCTTTGCTGTTCTATCTGATAATACAGACAGTAATTAGTGAAGCCAGGAGTGATAGGAACAGCACACACAGGGTACTGCCACAAAATTAACATTATTTTCACTAACAGCCAATGCACATCTGAAAGTATTGCCAACACAGTATCCAAGGGTATAAAACACATTTATAGTCTTTCATGTATATATATATTGCAAACATGCATAATTAAAATCCATGCCAGAGAAACTGCAGAGACAAAACTTATTCTAAGAGCCTCTATAGTCTGCAGATGCAAAAGTGCTATTCTGCAGTAAAACACAACTCCAGGAGTGTGGAACTGTTATTAAATTTTCCTATTGCATAACTCTTTGTTCAGCATATTTTAAACAAGGTTTTCTTGGCAAGTACTTGGCTCCAAACTGCATTTGCAGCCAGGGATTTGATGTATGGACAAAGGCTGGGAGTGAGGTTGGTGAAGCACCTTTGCAATTCTGAGCAGATTTCTGAGTCTCCTCTGCAGATGGGAACGGTCTCACCTGCTCTCACTCAGCTACCTGGCAAACCCAAGGCAGTCAAAACAACAGGTTGCTCAGCACAAAGAATTCCATGTGTTCACCATCCGGAAAGTGCATAATGCAGTTGGGGCTGGGCCGTGCCCAGATGAGCAGAAAGCTGTTGATATCCCTCTGCAGGAGGATTGGGCACTTCCAGCCCTCTCTGGTGCATGGTGCCGCTGCACAACTTGATACACAACAGCCCATAATAGATCCCTCATCTGTGGGAGGATCTGTAATCCCAATTTCCTTGTATCAGTAAAAGAAGCATAAATACAGAGATAATTCACATGGGGAAGGTGGGGGGAGAAGTGGAATCGACACATTATGAAAATGCTCCTGGACATTTTTAATTAAGGCAAGAGAAGGCGGTATTATGTAGTCAAGTTTTTATTTGAGTTTGTTAGAAAGTAATTAATTCATCCTCATGTAATTACAAGGGAATTACCCTGTACTTGTTTCAAGGGAAAAGGAATCATCTGCCCTTAAAACTTCATTTTCATATTTGCATCATCCTTCCCTGTCCTAACTCTGGAATCTTTTCTTTTAAGGGTGCCTCACTGATTTTCATCTGATGTTTCACAGACAGATGTCCTAATGCTTCAGGTTCTTCTATTTTTTACCTTTGCCTTGCAATAAAATTCCTCATTTATGAGGCAGACCCCATTTAATGGACTTTGAGATGGAATTTTCAGCTTTTTATGACTCTTTCCTGAAACTACTGGGTTCTAAGAAGCTCTCACTCATTCTGTGAAAGTATGGAAGGGTTTTAGTGACTTTTACAACCACTTTATATATATATATCAAAAACTGTATGCTGGGCTTGAAATGCTTTCAGAAACTGAAAGCCTTACTCCTCAGGTGTTTATTTCTGTACATAGCTTTGCAGGAGTGGTTTTTTTCCCTAAAATTGTGAACCTGTTTAGGAGTTACAGAAAGTTTTTTGTGTATTGTTGATGTGCCCTGACACATCATGGACAATGAACATGTTTATTGAGTTTAAAGAGTCATTCCTAATTAAACTATTATAAATAGATTTGATTCACTTGCACACAACACAGAATTAATAGTGAATTTAATTTCAGTTTAATAGAATCTTTCATTTTCTCCGTGGATAGGCTGATCCCATCTTTAGTAATGGGAATTATAAGTGCACAATGGGGAAGAGGAGAATCAAATATTCTGCATTATTATTCAGGGTAATGACAAATTGGGGCACAGAGTTGATGCTCTCGACATAATGTCAGTCCTTGGAACACTTTCAGAAGGGAAACAGAGATGTCTGTGGATGACAAAGGTTCCATTTAAGATCCATGAATCATGTACGTTGAAGCCTCTGGAGTAACTGTCAAAAAACATTACTGCTCACACTTCTCAGCTGCAGTTTCATAACCAGATTCAAAGGGAATTAAAGCAATAATATCCCTAACAATTTCATTTAAGAGTGTAATCTCTGCTTTTGTCTGCCTCAGTTTCCTACCATGTCATTTGAGTATCTTTGATTCCAGATGGCTTCTTTTATGTTTCTGTTTATTCTTTGCTACTGCTTTTTTATTCTATTTGATTTGCTAATTTTGTCTCTGTTTATATTCAGGCTGCAACTGTGCACAAATGACTTTTCATTGCTTACCTTTTGGTATCATCCCACCGTACGCTGGAGTGAACTGCTGTTTGAAAACTGCAGACAAGCCTGGGTTCTAACAGGTTACTTTAATCCACTGATTATTTCCTTACTGATGTAAGGAAAGAGCTCAGGAACCTGCCTGAATCTTGACCTAAGTCCTTCCTGGCCACAGTGCCATTGGTCCATTGGTATCATGTACTGCCTTCCTCATCAGGCTGAATTAAAAATCTTCAATATTAAATTTTGTTTAATGTCTTGAGAGAAACAAAAAACATATATCTCTACTTGTTTTTACAGGTGGCAGGAACAGAGGAAGATATAAACCTACATTCAGTCTCACAAAGATTCACATTAGGAAAAACATCCAGACCTTGGGACTACTCAGGCCATTCTCAGACAGCTTCATGCATTCATCTCCAGTTAGCCTCGATATAAACTTACAATTAGAATCTTTATGTGTCTCTGCTGTTACTTCACCGTTGTGTTCCCCCTGCCAGGGGAACGTCCCAGGAAGGAGGAAACCACGTCCCCGGACGCGAAGCCTCTCCCAGCTCCACAACCCCAGCTACCACCCCGGTGGCTGCGATGGCAGCAAGGACAGGGCGCTTTGCTCCCACCCAAACCCCGCTCTCAGGCTGATTTCCTGCGCGCATTGCCCACATACCTTGCTGTTTCTGAGTCCTTATGTTAAACCAGATGATAGCTAAAACTTTCTCATTCCCTAGCTCTGGCCTTGGCCCTTTCCATTTGGGAATACCATCTGTCTTCCCTTCTGTCCTGAGAACGCCTCCGCCGCACCTGACCCATGTCCCACCGCAGCTTGGCCCGGCGCCTCTGCTCCGCTTTCCGCGGCTCTTTAACGCCCAAGTGTCCCGTGTCAAGTGGCCTCAGATGGCTGGCACCTTTTTGTAGCTGGCTCTCTGCCCAGCTGGGAGTTCGTGCAACTATTTCTGAATCCAGACTGCTGTTCCTTTCCCCTGTTCCAGCACACACCGCTCCTGTAAGCAGCTCTGGATTTTTTTAACCCAACTGTCCCTGATGCTTGGAAGCATGCGATGAAGTTGTGTCATGCTACCAAAGAGGAATCCTTTCCCATCTCATTTACTTCACTATTATTTCATCTACAGCGAACAGTGGCTCACCACAGGAGATCTGAGAGCTGGGCACAGAAAGTCTCAAAAATTGCATGCGGCTTTAGTCTTGTAAAACATATTCCCTCTTTTGTGTCTTTATGGGGGAAAAAAAGTATCTGTCATCTCCCACTGTTTGGGGTCACGCTCTTACATTAACAATTCCAGTGCTTCAGGCATTATAATTAACAGTGCCCCCTCCTGCACTTGTCACTCTCTTCCCAACTCAGTGAAAGAGCAGCACAGCCATTTACTCCCTCCTCCAGCTTGTCAGTCTTGGACACAAACTAAGCTGTAGTTCTTGCTACGTATAAGGCTTGTGAAGCCTCCTGGAATGACTTCAGAGGGCGCTTCCCTTTGGGCTGCCAATTTTATTGCCGGCAGAGGCGAACTTGTTGATCCATCCCCAATATTGACAACGTATGGAGATGGCTGCACAAAACCATAAGCTATAGGAATTCCCATTCCACGGTCTAGCCAGAAGCCCAGCAGTTCCCATATCCCAAATCCTACTCTGTTGTTCATTTAATCATCACTGTCTTATTCACCATGTTCTGAGCTTTTCTGTTCAAGCTGTATTTTTCCTTTCCTCCTTAAAAGCTTATTAGAACTTGCCAGGCTTCATTCTCAGGCCCAGTGTTCACTGCAGTTGGGCACCGAGACCTCTTTGTGTTGTTGGAAGGATTTCCTCAAGAGAATGTCAAAGCCATATCTCACAACACATAGTCTTTGGATTGCAGAAGAGGAATAAAAAAGTTAATCACTACATAGACACAGCAGTATTTTGAAGGCTGCTTACAAAATCTGCCAAACTACACAGCTAGAGCCTAGATCAGCCGAGGCACAGAGAAGTGCAACAGGCCAGAGTGGTTAAAGGGGAGAAGATAAATCTATTTATTTAAGCATATTGAAGTTGTCATGATTTTAAATCCTTCAAGGCCTTGCTTTCAGCTGCTTTCACCAGCCTGGCTTCCTCTCATGTTTTGCTCAAAATGATTGGGAGGGTCCCAGAGATAATATATTTAATCTGTCTTCCTTTTTAATAAAATCCATGCAGGATGCCTTCTGCTAATAATATTTAATAAAACCAGTCTGAAAGCAGTAAAATGCCTTTTTTTTTTTGGAAGGTTATTTTCAAATTTAAGGTTTCTGCTTAACAGCCTTCAGTGTCTGAACAAGGAAGTAAGTACTGTCTAAAACCACATAATGTGTAAAGCTGGCAGTGCAAATAGAAAGCTCTTCTCTAGCAATTGGCTGTCAAACACAGCTACAGTGCAGAAATATAAACATCAGCTCTGCAGCCAGCTCGAGCTAAAATTGAAAGCTGTTGAGAAGGTAACAGTGAAATAAAGAGAGCTGAAAAATTAAATTGTGGGTACTTACATATTGCTTCTCTTATAAACTATCTGCTTACAGGTGACAACATGACTGATTTCTAGTGCACTTACACTAACCTGTGAACTGTTCACAGGGGTGCAGTAGCAGTTTTTTCTTATTTGAAATGGCTTTCAAATTACTTAGAATGTGAAAATAAACACAACTAGGAAATGCTACAAAACAAACTCCTTATGAGATGTCAAACAAACCAGAACCAGTTCCGCAGGGCTGCTCTGTTTGCAATTACATAGCAACATCAGAGTGTCATACATCAGAATAAATAGATGTTACATGAGGATAATTTGATTATTTTTCCCTCTTTTCTTGCAGTCAGATGTTTATTAGGGATAACTCATGCAGAATTGTAAGTTATTTGGAGGAACCTGGTTGAAACTAGTTATTATCATTTCATGCAGTTTCACAAGGAGTTATTTGCCTCATCACTTCTGCGGTTTTCAAAGCTTCCTAATGTAATTTCCCATGCATTTCCACTAAGTCATGCATTCCTGTGAATTTCTTACAAACTCACTTGCAAAGGTTATGTCTCTCATAATGCGATCAATTTGCAACACCATTAAATTTGAAATATTCCTTAAACCACTAGAGAAAGATCATAGCTTCTGCCTTTGTTAATGCCTTTCTGGAAGAATTGAATGGGGAGAGGATGCATAAAGCATTACACATCGACAGTATTAAATATGCAGAAATAAACCACAGTGCCTGCTCCAGCAGGGTTTAATTCCTAGTGATGTATTACCTCAGATTCTCTAGCAACTTGTATTGAGCCCTGCAGTCCCCTGCCCAGGACATTTGGAGACTCCAGTCTCAGGGACAATTATCACCTTTTTTTGGCACATCAGATAACCTAATTGTTTCAAAGGAAGTAAAATTAGCAGTACTATGATTATAAGTGTGGGCACTGTTCAGAGTATTTATGTCATCTGCTATAAGCACCTGATCTACCTGCGATTCCAAACATCCAAAATTTGGGGTCATCATCCCATCAAAAAAGAAGCTCTGCCTCAGCATGCATACTGCCAACTTGTATACAAATCAGTATCCCAGGAGCTGGAAGTGTGTAACATACGCCAATCTCAAAGCAGCCAGAATCTATATAGACTTAGCAATGATTTAGTCTAGACCTTTATCCAAATTGTCTGAGCTCATGGAAGGACTCCTGTGGGAGGCTGCGGGAGACATCTGTACTAATTTAATGATGGCTGAATCACTGTCGGTTTGCTCTGCCCACACAAGCTGGGGAGAGCTCGTAGCACTCTGTGAGCACAGAACAGCCAAAACCCCATATGGCCCTGTCCCCATTCAGCTGTTCCTGCCATTCCCTAACGTTCCTCTCAGGAAGGACTGGAGAGCAGCTGTCCTGCATTCCCCTCTGCTGGGGTGGAAGGAGAGGATACTCACTACAGTAGAGACAGGAGGCGAAGAATCACAGAATCACAGAATCACAGAAAGGGTTTGTGAACCCTTCAGGAATGACTTCAGAGGGTGCTTCCCTTTGGGCTGTCAATTTTATTGCCAGTAGAGGCTAACTTGATGATCCATCCCCAATATTGACAATTGGGAGTGGCCTTGAAGCCCATCCAGTGCCCCCCCAGCCATGGCAGGGACACCTCCCACTGTCCCAGGCTGCTCCCAGCCCCAGTGCCCAACCTGGCCTTGGGCACTGCCAGGGATCCAGGGGCAGCCACAGCTGCTCTGGGCACCCTGTGCCAGGGCTGCCCACCCTGCCAGGGAACAATTCCTGCCCAATCTCCCACCCAGCCCTGCCCTCGGGCACTGGCAGCCATTCCCTGTGTCCTGCCCCTCCAGCCCTTGGCAATTGTCTCTCTCCATCTTCCCTGCAGCTCCTTCAGGCCCTGCAAGGCCGCCCTGAGCTCAGCCCAAAGCTTCTCCTGTGCAGGTGAGCAATGGCAGCTGTGCCAGCCTTTCCTGCCAGCAGAGCTGCTCCAGCCTCTGCTCCTCCTGCTGCCTCCTCTGGGCTCTCTGCAGCAGCTCCAGCTCCTCCCTGGGCTGGGCTGGCCCGGGGCTGGGGCAGCACTTGAGGTACATATATAAATCTAAATAATGATTTCTGAGGACCTTTCAAATACACGGGACATGTACTCCACCTCCTTCAAAGAACTGATCATCAGTCTGCCCACGGGAGAACATAAATCCCATAAAAGGAACAACAAAAGAGGAAAAACAGCTGAATGAGGGAGAACTTCGAAGATCTCCAAAGGACTCTGCTGCAGTTTCGCTAATAAAATGTGGGCTCAGGATAAAAAGCCCACAGAAAAGCCACCTCAAAAAGAGGAAGAGGTACAATATTGAGAAGTGAAGTTGAGAACTTAAATGATCTAAATCATACCCTGGATACAAGAATGAAACAAAATCCAAGTATCTTGTGAAGGTTCCTGCTATTCCTGCTGGAGTTCCTGAGATAAATCTACTGAGAACACCAAATGGCGGCCGGGCAGGGGACAACTGCAGTCAGTGCCGAGCTGTAAGTAATGGTTATTAATTACCTGTACTGCAATAACACACAGAGGTCCTTGCCATCACAAGACTCTTACATTGTGTGCTACAGCCTTCCCCAGCTTACCTCACTCTCCTCTGTTGATGGCGAAATAGCAAATGGGTTTTTTTCCCCTTCCCTTTTTCTAAACCAGAGTCAAGTAAGAATGAATCCAAAATGCATAGTTAAAGAAAAAAAAAACAAAAGCCATACTTTCTAAGACATTGGCTAACTTCTACAGTTGCCACCTATGGATTCAGTATGACTCAAACTCACGGGAAAAACAGAGCTGAGTGTCTTCGCAAATTTCTAGTCCTGAGATAATTTTTTTCTTTTTTTTTTTAATTTGAATGGATTTAGAGTCTGATACAAACACTTCAGTAGGAGTCTCTGTCTCAGATTTGAACTGATAAAACTCTACGAGAAGCACAAAGACTTACAAGAATGATACAGAAGCAAAGACATCCCCTCAAAAAAACCCCTGCAAAACTAACATCTAGTTATTAATCCATAATATGACTGCATAATTTATAGCCCAGTTAAAGTCAGTTTACCACTAGCCTGCAAGTTTATTTTTTATATTTTTCTGATAACTAATAGAGGTGTAACTGACTTCCATACAAACAAGATAAATAATGATTAACAATTATATGTCTGGGAGATAATAAAGTGTTGAAAATAGCAAGACCCTGAAGTAAAGTAAAACGTTTGAGATTATTTATCAAGTCAGTGAAGCTGCCTTTTCACATTTACTGAGGATATAGGAGATGGAATGTTTTGTTTGCCTATGGAGATAGGATTATTGGGTATCTAAATGGACACTGATGGCAAAGTTAACTGAAAAAATAATCTGCTGCATGAAGTTCTTCAACAAAATATCAACAGTGTCAATGCACTATTGGTCAGTCTTGCTAGGAATATTCTGACACAAAAACTGATCAAGTTAACAAACATGTCTTGGCTCATCAAAGGTTAACTCGGTTTGGAGACAAGCTGGAACCACAACCGGTCGGAAATCACAATCACACCAGCATTAAACCAGATTCTTTTTTCCACCCACACCAAAAATGGCAGGCTATTTAAATACTTCACCAGTGATCTGTGGGTTGGTGTGTGTTTATCAGCTGGCCCGGAGTTCCCTGTCTCAGCTGTGCCAACTCCACTAACTGGTAGCTGCTCTCAGGAAAAGGCAGAAGGACGGGAATGCTTGGAGCCATCATTTTCTCCAGTCTGGTGCATAACTGCTGCTGATTATACAGCAGCAGTGCTGGCAAGGGGGCTGAGCAGGGAAACCCCCTGGGTTCTCCAGTCTCCTTTTCTCTCCTGAGTGTGTGATGAGGAAGTGTGAATGCAGTGCTACAACAAGCTCAAGCATTATTTTCAAGACAAAATAATTAGGTTGAATGAAACCCTGCACTTCTAACCAGCACAAAACCCAAGAGAAAACACACAGCAATTCTGTGGGACTGCAGCACTGACATTCCCAATAATCGGAGAGAAATCTGTAAGAAAAGCAGAGTTCCTGGGCCAGTTATATATTCTGCTTTGGTTTCATATATTATTGATATGCAGGTTTAACGAACAGGTCCAGGTCTGTGAAAGAATCCATAAAGACCGGAAAATTCGTAGGCTTCACTTGTTACGTGAGCAGCCCCTTACAGACGGATCCCATCCACAGAGACTCCAGTATCCGTAAGGAGGGATGGAAATCTCCATTTAAATATCAAGGCCCCCAGATCCATGAATACCTGTGATTTCTTACAGCTGACCTGGAACTTTAAACCTTGCTTGCTGTTTGTCACCCTATTCAGTCCAGTTCTAACAGTTTTGAGGAACATCACATTAGTTCTAACTATTCTCTAGATCTAAAAAGAATCTATATTTTTAAGGCTAAATGAAAAACTGTGGTGAAATTGTATTCCATGCAGGGTACTTACTCTTCATCCCTCAAAAAATGACTTTTATGTAAGAGTTAAATAGTTACAAGTCTGACATCTGTCCCTTACTAATAAAAAGGAATGAGGCTATGCAGATTAGGTGATGGATAATAGAGAAAAATGTAAAAAGCCTCCAGCTAAATTATGCTATATTGTCACAAGAAAAAAATAATCCTCATATCTCAGCTTTCTTCTATCTGCTGAAATGTTGTTCCAAAGTGACACCAGTAGTGAAACTCAAAGGCCAAATATCAGCCAGTCTGGAGGCTGAAAACAACTAAGAAATAGAAATATCTGGAGTAAAGACATGGGAAAGCAGGAAGAAACAAAAGAAAATAAATACCACGTATATGACTCCTAAAACACAAGGAGAAAAAAGTTACAGGAATGTTAGGCTATTTAAATCTTGCCATAGAAAATGAAGCTATTTAACTTCCAGATGCCAGTTTATTGATTACAAGATGGTTGGAGCTTTTCTTTTTTCCTTTTTTTTTTTTTACAATAAAAACCAAACAAACCACGGTCTTCAGCAAAGAGGAAAAACACTCCAACAATCCAGGAATACTTGTGAAAATATTTACTGTAAGGGTTACCTGGAGAGTTTTACATTTGATAAGTACATTTCTTTCTATTTCCTGCTCTTGCCTACAAGAGATTTGACAATTACTGAATTTTTAGGCCTGTGGGGAAGCACTGGAGCAGCAATCCCTCACCATCAGAGTGATGTGGGAGTTGCTTGATGGGAAGAAGCTTTTGCAGGAAATCTACATGAGAGGAAATCAGGATAGCAGCTGGTTAAAACCAAGGAGAACACAAAGAATTACATTCTGTAAGGCGGGCCAGAAGTTTGCAGCGATAACATGGATTTCAATAGCTTCTTTGACTGCAGAAGAGATGGATATGGAGCCTCTGAGTTGATTTTTGTTTTGTTTTGTTTTGTTTTCCCCCAGAAATAATATCTGATTTGGATCACATTCTATTCAATAGTGACTGTATTTTTTTGCTAAGAATACTCTCAGACTTTATTTATTCTGCTTTGGATCTTACTGCAAAGCTAGTTTCTTCTCCCTCCCTGTGGCTAAAGCTCTTTTCTGGCTTGATTCTCTTCTAGAAGTGACACTTTATATTGATAGCCCAAGCAAAGAGAGTCATCATCAAAGTGGCCATGTCATCCAGCCCTGGGGTGCCGTGCTGAGTGATCACACATCCTGAACACCAGCAATTCACTCCCAGCTTCCCACAAACCAGAACAACCCTTTTATTTGTCTTCCTGCAATCAAGAGGACATTACCAACATCCAGATCTGAATACAGGGATGTCATGTACATCACTCCACGTGCTAAATGTGTCACCACAGTAACTGGGGCAGGATCTCCACACCACTGCTAAGCAAAAATCTCATCATCTGCCCATTCCGCTGCTGGGGAAGCACTCACAGAAATGGAGGCCCAACACTCAGAACAAACGGAGTAATTAAAGGTCCTAAGATGGCTGCTCAGACCACCAAGAAGACACCCCCAAACCACCAGCCTTACTTACCCTTAGAGCTGCTTAGGTTTTTCCACCTGTATGTTTTTTTTCCTGAACAAGAATAATGATTCACTTGTACCAACTGTTCATATTGATAAAATGTTGATTTAGGGAAAAAAGAGTCTCGAGAAGGACCAAGGCAGTATTTTTTCTGAACGTGTTGTTTTCATCAATGTCATTTTTCATTCAAAAGCTTTTTATACCTTCATATAGATTAATTTTATTCTTCTCAAGTGTTTCTCTTTTTTAGTATGTTTAAAATGTAAACAGAATGCTTCCTTTTAAATGAGTTTTATTTATTATCATGTAAGGGGTGTTTCCTTTTTCATCTAATTAAAAAACTATGCCTACCCCAAAACATTTTCTGGTGTTTCAAGAGTTTGTATTTTGAGTGACACAGAAGTATCTTTTCTCCTCAATTTTTCAACTCCACATGAAATGAAAATCTGTCATTCATCTCAGAAGCAGCACTCAAGTTCTAGGAGAATTAAATTCTTATTTCCTTTAAAAGCAAAGCCTTCCTTACTGCCTACACAAATCCTGCAATTAAACCTTTCCTTCCAACAAAAATAAAGCAATTTCATTTCATTTGTTTATCATAATTTAATTATTTTCCTTATTAGAACCAGCTTTATTTTAATGTTTTAGTCCTTTTAGGTGATGACTCATTCTGTAGATATTAGAGCAGCTTTCTGCCGTGCCTTTACTTCTGCACATAATTAAAACACATTTGCTGTGATTATATTTCAGCACATACAGATCAACATGTATTTTGCTCTTAGGTAGAGAATTCCCATTGTTCATGTAATTACTAGGAGGAAATAATGCAAATGAGTCTGCTGGAGACAATTATCGGACTTTCTTTTTAACTTTATAATGTTATAAACAAGAATTGGAATTTGACTCGGGGGTGGACAGCAAATATTCATTTTATTGAGTGCTTTAAAGATCATGGAATCACAGAACAGCAGGATAGGAGGAACCTCAAAGATCGTCTGGTTCAACCTTTATTGGCCAGACCACGGTAAAAGCACAGTCCAGACAAGAGGGCCCAGCACCCTGTGCAGCTGAATCTGAGAAATGCCCAATGCTGGGGAATCCACCACTTCCCTGGGGAGATTATTCCAGTGGCTGCTTGTTCACATTGTGAAAATTATTGTTCTCCTCTTCAGCTGGAATGTCCCCACAAGGAACTTATACCCATTACCCCTCATTTTTTCTATGTGACTTCTGGTGAAAAAGGGGAATGGCTTCAGACTGACAGGTTTGGATTAGAGATTAGGAAGGCATTCCCTGGCAGGGTGGGCAGCCCTGGCACAGGGTGCCCAGAGCAGCTGTGGCTGCCCCTGGATCCCTGGCAGTGCCCAAGGCCAGGCTGGACACTGGGGCTGGGAGCAGCCTGGGACAGTGGGAGGTGTCCCTGCCACGGCTGGGGTGGCACTGGGTGAGCTTTAAGGTCCCTTCCAAATCAGGCCAATCCATGGTTCTAAGATCTTCCTTGCAGCTGCTGTTTAAATACTGGAACATGGTGATAAATTCTCCCCTAACCCTTCCCCTCTGGAGGCTGAACTCAGTCCCCCCAGCCTCTCCCTGTATGGCAGCTTCCCAGCCCTTAGATTACCTTTGGGGCCCTTCTCTGGGCCCGCTCCAGCCTGTCCACCTCTTTTTTGCATAGCAGGGCCCAAAACTGAGGCCAGCATTGCAGGTGTGCCTGGCAAGCACTGAGCAGAGAAGGATAATGACTCTGTCTGTGCTGGTGATGCCCTTGCTGGTGTGACCCAGCAGCCACTGGCCACTCATATTGAGCCTGTTGTCACCTGACTTCAAATTCACAGAAACTAAATAAGCACATCCTAAGCAATCTAGTACATACTAATTTATCTCTGAAATAACATCTTAGATTGTGCTGCTGAGTTGTACAGATCAAGAGATCTCCGATTAGTGTATCTTAAACAAAATTGTGCGTTGTGTGTCTGTGATGAAGGACATCACAACTATGACTCAGCATCTTTCTGCACAATTTGAATAAATAAACCCAGCAGGAAGATTTAAGACTGGAGTAAATTCCACATTTAGAATACCTACTGAGACCCCTTCTTGTGTAGGATTTAGAAAGACCTTTAAATTATTACTTTTTTTTTGTAGCTTGTAATGAAAATCTTTGAGCTGTATCACAGGATGACAAACATCCCCATATTATCTCCTCCTAAATTACATTACATCATTCCCAGTGACAGGAGTCCCTTCCAGTTCCTCAGCCATTCACAGTGAGCACAGAGAAATCTCACCTGCGACAGCAATAATTTTCCCCCAGAAAACATCTCTGGAAATCAATAAACACGTTGTCAGGTCCCAGGGAACATGGAGCTCAGCACAGGAGGCTGTCTCGGGGAAGGACGGGCACAACTGACTCCTGAGCTCGGAGACTGCAAAGGGACAGCATCACCCAACGGTGTCAAGGCCGCACGTGTTCAAACCAATCTCTCAAGTTTTGTTTTCTCCCTTTTTTTTTTCCCACTGTGCCTTTTCCCCCATCATTTGGGGCACTGTGCATAAGGGAACATCCTGCAGCTTTCTCTGAGACCCACCTGCGATCTGTGACAGGGACTGTGCTGCACCACAGGCAGGGGGGATGAAGGATCCCACCATCATCAGGGTCACACTGGCACTGGCACAGTGCTTGGCACTGATCTCCAAGGCACCACAGACAGTCTCCTGGACGTAATCCCTTGGCTCTCATCACCCCAGGCTGAGTGCACCAACACTACAGGGGATCCAACTGCTTATTTTGTCCCGGGATATTACATTTGCAAAACATATCATCATATAGGAAAATCATTAAGAGTCAAGTTTTCATAAATGGCAAATACCACACAGGAGAGTGAAAGCTGATGGACTGAGTTTGGGGAAGGGCAAAGAAATTATTAGACCTGAGATCTCCTTAGTTCTTTAACAGTCTCTTCCTAATAATTTCTTCCTGCTTCTTTCACAGACCCTCCCTTGGCCAAAGGATTTTGGATTACAAGTTTTGATGCACAAACCCAGCCATTCCTGTTCCCAGCCCTTTCTGGGATTACTTTGAATATATTTCACTAGCAAATGAATTAGGCTGAATTTGCTCTCGCTGTAGAAATCTCCAGCCATAAATTTGATGCTCTCTTTGAAGAGATCTATTTGCGATCCATATTGGGCCTGTATTTCTGCCCTTTGAAAAAATTGCAATCAAAAGAAAGGTTTCGGCTCTCCTCTGAATGTGCTATGATGTCCAGCTGAAAGTAGAAACCATCCAAACCGTAGATACAAACAAACCAAAACCCACAGAAGGAAAAATAAAAAAAAAGCCATTTTAACACTGCTGCACTTGTAGGCTCTGCCATCAGTTCAAAAGCAGAAATGCACTTAGATATCTCAGTATGCTCTGGAGTAACAAATTTTTGTCTATCCCTATGCTAAACAGAAATCCAATGTTATAATTATTCTGACATTCTAAGAATCTCCCCAAGTGCCTGTATTGACAAAATTCCTCTTTGATGCTAAATCTTGATTTATATTTTAGTGATTTATCTTTTTATTTTAAGCAAGGGAGTGGGGAAAGAACTCAATTATATTTGTTCACATGGAAGGAAGACGCATTTTTTGAGAAAACTAAAATTAAACTTCAAGAGCTTTGATATGTTTCCTTTTTTTGTGCCTCTTTATATTATAAAAACAGAAAGGAATTTTTAATTGATGCATATCTAAACTCCTCCAAGTTCTGTAGTACATATGTTTGAATTAAAATCAGAATTATTTTTGAAAGGCTAAGAAGTGCTACCACAGTTTAGCTCTGTTCAACCAAGCAGCGCCTGTACTTTGAACTGACAGAAGCCTTTAAGTGCAAAGGCCTAGATAAGCTGATAAAGATGAAACCAGCCACATCTGCAGTTACTTAGATCCAATTCAATTCAATTCAGCCCTATCATACTACAAATCTCAGATATTCTTGCACATTTTACAACAGCACTACTGTGGGGTAGTAAATAATAAGCTTGCACAGATAATGAGACCTCAGGCAAAAGAGAAAACCCAATAGACTACTTCTTCATTCCTGTTTCCTGGCATATAAATTGCTGCCACCACAATAAATTAATTACTGCAAATTAAAAATCTCCCAAATTTTTACTGAGTTAATAATTAGGAATTTCCCCTTTAACATGGAAAGAGCTTTCCATTTCCAACATGAAATTAACCAGAACAGCAACATATTTTATACACTGCCATGTTGGTATGTTTCTGTAAGATCAAGCACTGTAAATGCAGGAAAAAGCAACAGAGGCAGGGATCCCTCCCACTGTCCCAGGGGCTCCAAGCCCCAGTGTCCAACCTGGCCTTGGGCACTGCCAGGGATCCAGGGGCAGCCACAGCTGCTCTGGGCACCCTGTGCCAGGGCTGCCCACCCTCACCTCTTCCTAATCTCTGATCTAATCCACCCATTCCATCCATTCATGTATGTCCTTCATGAAGATATTAAATAACATTGCCCCACTCTGGCCCCTGAGGAACTTGTCACTTCTGACAGTTTGCATAGTTCACTTTCCAGGAAACAAAACAGATTTTCGGTCCTGTTTCCCCAGCCCCGAATCCGAAGGCCATTGGTATTAATTACACTGGCCAGGCACCTTCTTTTCAGAGAGCTAAACAGCTCTCTGTGCGCAACACCAGAGAAATAATGGGAAATATATGATAGGAAATGCTATATCCCTGCCACCCGAGCATTCCCGAACACCAGGGTAATCAGGAAATGAGTCCACACAGGCCCAGGGTGGCCACATCAGTTGAGTAAAAGTCTTTGAGCAACGTCTGGCCTAACACACTCGAGCTGCATTTTACCCTCCTTGCACACAAGAGAACAATATAAACTCCAGATGTAATCGGCCCCACTGTGCCCTTACCAAAGTCACTGCAACTCCACAGTGCCAGTAACTTTCGTGATGGCTTTTAATTAAAGCAAATGAACAATGAGATTAACATGTAAATTACCAAAACAAGACCATTCAGATAATTCCGTGTTGGTCAAGCTTTTTTTACTATGTGGTCCTCAAAAGCACACAGGTAATTTAGTATTTCAAACTGATTTTGCAAATAGATTAGCTGTTAAAGTAAAATTGTTAAGCAAATCATTTCAGGAGAAAACCATTCTGGGATACAGTCGCAGGAAGAGGTCACATATGCAAAACTAGGCTTTGCCCAATTGATTTCCAATTATAAAATCAGAGGCTCTAGAGTTTGTGGTTAATAGTCCTTCCCTTTAGCCCAAAAAAACAAACTTGCAGCCTGTGCTCCAACAAATCCATATCCAGCGCTCCTCACTGCGTTAAGAGGCGAGTGTGTGTCCTGGCACAGAGCAGCACGAGGGAATCACAACGCCTCGCTGCAGGCCAGCCACGGAATTAGGCCTACAATGCCTCACTGATGGCCAGCTGTGATACGGAAAATTGCTTCTCAGAATAAAGCCACAATAATGTCTGTTTGGGGGGAAAAAGAAGCCACAGGCAGATTCTACAAGGGCTGAATAAATTTAAAAGCCCATATTGTGCAATTGCATAATGTTATGTTTTCCTTTGCAGAAAGATCCTAGCTACGAATTTCATGTATTTAATCCATTCATTCTTCAGCACCAAGTGTAGACTGCCAGGACATCTGAGTCTCTTGTCTCATTTAATCTTTGTATGAAACTGGACAAGTCTCAGGATGAAAAAAAATAAATAGTGCAGTTATACTTATTAAGTGTGCTCAACATAAGGATATTTTTCTGAGTACATGCTGCGCGTTCATCATGGATTAAAGTGGCACAAACATGAGTATTCTTTGTCTACAGCAGAAACAAATCAGGAAAGTCTTTAATATATGATGTACAGGAGCATTTGATTCAAAGGCCTGTCTGTCTGGTTTACATTATAGCTTTATTCAGTGTACAAGCATCACATTTTAGAAAGTAATGATTTTTTTTTCTGAGCTCATAATTTTCTAATGATGAAATACTAATACATTCATAAACATTGCAAATCTTTTTCTTGGGGAATCTAAATCCTGTGTTGTGCTGCATGATTACTCAAATAATAAATCACTATTCCTCATGACAAGAAGAGAAGAATTGTGATCTATACAACTTGTCATCTCCATCAGTGATGTTTACAAATGAGTGCATTTAATGATTCAGCTGCTAGAAATTTCACCTTGTAATGCTTGCTAAGACTTCCTCATCTTCATTATTTTTCTCTCTAAAACTGTAAAAAGAAATCTTTTTATAAAGAAAAATCTTTTCTGGATAAATCAGTACATTCAGATATGAACTTGATTTTCTACTGCGTTATTCCACTTGGACATCTATGAGAGTCAGGAGAGATGATATTTTTTGAAGAAATAGGTTTTCCCTTGCTCTGTTCCAGCCCTTTTATCACCATTCAAAACCAGACAAAGTAATCTGGAAAACAGCACCATGAATCCAGTTCATATATCTGAGCAACAGGTTTTTAATCACATATTGATAGTAGACCAGCTTGCGAGCCAGCAGTCAAATTTTGTGGTGGCATCACCCACAGATGTTTCACAGAAAGTCAGACACAAGGAGTTGTCAACCCACTGTGAATCAATTTATTCATTCTCACCAACTCTCCAGCCAGTTTCCTCCTTCAAGGTGCAAATTAGCAATACAGATGTATTCTCTGAAAAGATCTCCAGCTCCTGGTTTTTAAGAGCAAGTTCAGAGCCTGTTGGCTCTCATCCAGTGTAGTGTCAGTTTAACACTGGAGGAATTCTTCTGCAGGGAGCCACGTCCCCAACCTTGAAGCAACCTTTATAAACATGTTTTTTTATCAGTTATTATGTCACTGCAGACCTTTCTTAAGACTTCATAACCACGATCAAGACCTGGTAAAAGGCTGTTGCATTTTCAGCCACTTCCACCATAAGCAGAGTAAAGCTCCAAGAATTTGCCAGTGTCTTAAGCTATGTTTGACATTGTTAATACTGAGGACCAGAATTTGGAGGAGAGCAACTATCCAGAACTACTGCACAAAGGAGGAGCTTCAGGAATTTTAAGCTATGTAGAACAGTGAGATATCGGGTGTCAATTCAAGATGTATTCCCTCTGCAATGACCTTGAATGGAAGGAAAAAGGGAACTGGAAGCTGAGTCAATAAACTACCCAACAGTCATTAAAGGTGTGTGACGAGATGAAATGAGCAGCAACAAAGGATAAACAATGGTGTGTTACATCTATTGCACACAATCTATGGCCTGTAGAGTGGAGCTGTGTCCTTGTCATTTGTATTTACTGTGAGAACTTTCATAGATGAACAGAGAAATAAAACACAATGGGTGAGGCTGGAGGGCCCCCAGGGGCTGCTCTGGTGCCCCCTCGGTGCTCCAGCAGGGCCATCCCAGAGCACAGGGCACAGCAGTGTGTGCAGAGGGCTCTGCAATATCCCCAGGGAGGAGCCTGCACAGCCTCTGCACAATCTGCTCAGGGCTGGGCACTGCCCAGGGCAGAAGTTGTGCCTCCTGTGCAGGGGCAGCTCCGGGGCTCAGTCCCTGCCCAGGCTCTGGGGCCATTGCTGGGCCTGGAGCAGAGCCTGGGGCTGCTCTGCCCTCCCTGCACACAGGGACAGACACAGGGACAGACTGGGACAGACACAGGGACAGACTGGGACAGACAGGGACAGACAGGGACAGACTGGGACAGACTGGGACAGACAGGGACAGACTGGGACAGACTGGGACAGACAGGGACAAACAAGGACACCCAAGGACACCCAGGGCTGAGGGTCCCTCTCAGCCAGGGCTCCTCTCCAGCTCCCAACTCCCTCAGCCTCTCCTGGGCACCAAGATGCTCCAATCAAAAGAAACAATAAAACTCTGCCAGATTCTCTACTATCCCAAATATTTTAAGATTTTTTTTTTCCTTCCTAACATTGCAGGTTGATATTAATAATGGTATAAATCAGTTTAACTGATAGAAAGTAGATTGAATTTACCTGCCTAATTATGCCTCACTTTGGCTTAACTGTGAGCACTGTGGAGAACAGACAACTAACCCCAGTAGGCTCCTCTGCTGTTCGGCATTAGCACTTGCAACATTGGTTTCTCTTGATAAAATATTTCAGAGGATCAAAGAAGGACTATGTAGGTAAGAATCAGCAATGAAAATGTTTCATTCACAATATACTTGCTACCCTTTTTTATTTAGCCAAGAGAGCCTGGAACATAACATTTCATTCCCATTCAGAGATGCCGTAACATTTGTATTAATATGCATTGTTCTTGTGGTTTTTAAACCCCAAAAATTGAATCTAAAATAATACTACCCTGGACCCTGAGAAAGTATTTTGTACCTGTCACAATGGCACCGCTATCTCTTTTTTGTTCATATTCACCCCTTTTCCTAACACACAGATAATAACAATCCATGGCTATATAAACACCAGAGAATCCATTTTAACCAGGACACGTAAAACAAATATACAGGGGTGTAGAGACAAAGCAGTGCCTCACAGATGTAGGGAGCCATACAAATACACAGTTTACATGTTTATTACTGCCAGTGTATTCTTGACTCACTCTTGCAAACAGCCTCAGGGTAGTGACTCCAGCAGGGCGAGCATCGGCTAAATCCAGCAAAAGGAAGAAAAACAATACATACATTTTTCATTTTTCTTATGGCACAAGACTAAGCACTCTACTCTGGGCAAGAGTCCCTCAAGAGTATGAAGAATGTGTGCTACAAATGGCTTTAGGGTGCTCATGAGTGACTGTTTCCTTTCCAGCTACAGAAAAGCCTGTAATGGATTCTTCTGTCTCTAGGGAAACTTTTAAAACTGAATCAAAATTTCAGTATTATTTTGCAGATAAAATGAATTTGTTGCTGTAAACCTAACTGCAGAAGCACAGATTTTATTAAGCCGTATTTTTAGAACAAAGAAGTCAAAAAATCAGTTTTGAAGGGGTAAGCTTTTATCGAAATTAATAGGGCAGGACATGCAGCTGGCTGACGTATGGCTAATGTGGTACTTCTCAGGGCTTTTAACACACTTTGCTGATTGTTTGCTCAAGGCATATGGTTTGAATGAGCTGGGCAGTGCACAGTGCAGCTGGCAGACTAGATATCCAAATCTGGCAGTAAGACTCACAGTTATGTGGCACTAGGCATCAAATTTGCCCGAATTTTATGGCCTGAATTCTGCCATATCCATGGAAATTTGAAGCTACTTCAGACTGTACTACAGTAGATGTCAATGCTTCAAACCCTGCAGCAGTAACTGCAGCTGACCCATGTGGTGGAAGAATAATCTGGAAAGGGCAAAAGTGTTTTTATAGAGCAAAAAAATTACAAAAATATTTCATTAAACAAACCCAGGATTTTCAAAATGGGCAAGCACCATTTTCTCTAGTGCACAGATTGGGAAACTGTGACAGGTGCTGTTCCAAATACACATTCATTTCAATCAAGCAAAGAATGGGAAGGTTTTGGCAGCTTGTCCTGTTTTCACCATTACCTCCCATAACCCAAGTCAATGGTTTCAGCCTCAGCTCTGATAATCAGGAAGGTCTACAAAGCCCTCCAACACTATCTGAATACAATTTTTGTATTAATTTAATAAATGAAGCATCATTTTTGGACTCTCAGCATAATAAACTCTCATTTGCACTGAGTAGATTCATAAATTCATGCTGTTAAAACTGTTTTCATCAGAAATGGGCAAACCTCCCGTGGTGCCCATTCATATTCCAGTTCTGAACTGCAGGAGTGTGTTTGCCAGTCACAAGTGCTCAGTTATTATTGCAGAGTTTCCTTTATTGCTGCTTGAAAAGCCAATATAGATACTAAAAGTGACTCTCTCATCTCAGGGTACACACAACTGCATATTTCTGAGGATATATTCACATATTTTCAGTGAAGTGCATCCCATTTTTATGTCACATGAAGCCAGTGTGATGAATTAAGATGAATATTAAGAGGAACAGAGAAGCAGCAAGTTCCTCGCTCCAGACCTGCCTGGCTGTGTCAAAGTCTTGGTAATAAAAGGATTGTTTGTTGTAATGCAAATGTTCACAGAGCTCCAAGAACAAGAATTCCAACAATGGATGTCTCAAACAAATAAATACAACAGCACAGAGTCTGTATTCAGCTCAAATATTAACCTCCTAACTTTAGAAAGAAACTAATTTTCTGACATTCCTATTTCCAACAGAGAAAGTCTCATCCATTTGTGAGGCTGACCAGTATCTTAAATGACAATGAACAGCTGGACAATTTTTTTTAAAAAGTAAAAATAAAGATTAATTGCTTTGAAATCTTCCCTTTTGCTGCTCCCACAACCCTTTCTTCCCACTCTCTAAGTTATCCTAATGACAATTCTGAACATGGAGTCAGCACAGATATGCTGCACTTGGACAAATTGAAAGCAAATGGCAAAGGACTTTTTAAAAATTTTTATCTCTCTCAAACTTCGGTTTCCTCATCAGTATAAAGCAATGCAGAGAAGGAGAAAAATAAGTACGAGGAGCAAAGGTTTCATCGTCTTACAATAGAAGTGCTCCACTAAGTTCTTGAACCTTTTGAAGCTGACCCTGTGAGCAACGAATTGAATGTGTAAAGGACACTGTTTTACAGGACAAAAGGATACAAAACACAATAAAAATGTCATATACACTGAAGTGAAGTTTGTGGAAGCTCATTCAGCAGCAAGGAGGCACAAAATGCAGCTGGAAAAGGTGCATGGTACCGTTTCTAGTTCAGCAAATAATGCAGAACTTGTACAAGCGCTCCCAGCAGCTCTTTAGAGAGAAGTCATTGCTTATGTTCTGACTTGTACCAGGGACTGTGCCACCCCTCTGACTTCCCTGCTGTGCCCTTTGCACCATCTGTGCTCTAAGGGAGGCTTTTCATTATCTTAAATTTGTATTTTAAAAACAGAACACATTATCCAGCCCTAAGACTTGACAAGATGTGCAAATTACACATTCTTTTATCTGCAAGGCCTGATTTACGGACAGGCTCAAAGCATGTGCAAGCTTCCTAAGAAACCCTAACGTTAAGCCCAGCTATGTATAAAATAGTCTGAGGTACAGTTCAAAGAATATTGAGAGGAAATAAGGAGTGTTAGAGGTCATCTCACCCACAAAGAAGAAGTGCCATCAGAGAATGACAAAAGTTGATTTCCTAAGCAATGCCCATGTCATTTAGCTCGTGCGTCCAGGTGAGGTCAGCTCCCTAGCACCAATCTGGACATTGGCAGAGGGCTTCTGAGAGTCACAGAGACTTAGAATTCTATCCACCAGCAGCTTTAGCAACTCTACCTGAATTCTCTCTAGCTCTGAAACAACGAAATGCTCTTTTCCAGGCTGGAAGAGAGCTGCCAGCCATCACTTTGCACAAATGTGAGCCTTCCACATCACCTGAGTGTAAAACCCGCCACACCCTCTCACAGAGGGCCTGATGGACAGGGTTCCATGGCCAGGAAACTGCTGACCATGTCCTCACACGGTATTTTACCCACTTAATCANCCCCCCCAGAGCAGAAAGCTGAACAGCAGCTCCCAGCCTTTTCAATTCCCTTCCCCAGTTACACCCTTTCTCTTTACCCCAGTCTTCCTTCTGCTCATGATGTTCAATTCTTTTGTGCAAAGGTAAGAACTTTCAGAACAGAGCCACTTCAGACTGTCAGGACCCCTTGGAAGAAGGTCCTTGCTCCCCTGGAAATGGAATGCTGGCCTGAGCTATGAGCCTGACTCAGGAGAGGGTCAAAACCCCAGTTGTGTTACACGTGCTTTCGACCTTCACTTAAATTCCAGACAGAGACAGATGATCTGAGCTTATTCCACCATCAAATAAACCAAACAGATTATCAAAACTATTACCAAGTCACCTCATCTCCACTGCTGTTTTAACTCAGGCTAAAAATATAACTTCTGTATTGAGGGCTTTTGTTCTTTCTTGAGTTTTTTGGGGATTTTTTTAATCATACTTGCACCAGATTTAAAAAGCCAGTTACTGAATATCCCATTTTTACCAATGTTTTCACAGTGAATTAAGGCAATAATTAACAAAAAACTCACTAAGCATATTATCTTAGAATTCAAGTGTTATAACTGGAAGCACTCAGTGGATATTTTCATAGTAATGCAAAATAGAAAAATCTTGACCCAAGCACATAAAAAACCAAATTCTGACCTCAATTATCTGACTTTACATAGGACAGCCATGGAATAAACTAGCTAACTGGAAATGGAATTTAAAATCATCCAAAAGCTGGTCTTGAAGAATCAGCATAATCACACCATAAAATTCTAAATTACCAACTGCTGCATTTAAATATGCACCTAAAGTCAAGCCAAAGTTTTAAGCTAGAATAGAAAAAAAAAATCTTCCCTGAGCCATCTAAAATCTGCTTAAGCACAGTGGACAGGGCAGCTAACTTGCTGGATTATACACTACACTACAGAGTGGTGAATTATTTACAGCTGGGGACTCAAATGCTCTCTCAGTATCATCTTTCCCTGGGTTCTGTACTCACCAGAGCCCTTGATACTGAAATGAGTGAGAATAGAAATGAGAATGTTCAATTCCACAACAAACATGGAGGCTGAAAGGTTTCAGTGTAGGTCCAGCATAGATTAAAGTGTCTGCTCAGCCTGAAACCAGTCCTCAGCTTTGTATCTGCAGTCCCTTAGGGCTTCCTTGTCTCCCCTTCAGCATGATTTATGTCAGAAAGTTTGGAATAAATTAACTGTTCTGCTGGGTATTTCAACTGAGAGGGATCCAAAGACATGCTGATTTCTTTCTTTATTTCCCTCCCCCTCACATTTATTTTGCTCAGCACAGTAAGATAAAACCTGCATCAAGATGTGGTTTGGAGTTCTAAGTGGGCAAAAATAGAACTATTTAGAAGGCTGTAAACTCCTGCTATAAGCCAGTGTTTAAATAATGTATTAGACATATCTATATATACACAAAGACACAACACATGCACTTAGACTAATATATAGTGTGTGTGTGCATATGTTCCCTTGCAGTTCTGCATTAATCAAATAGAATATTCTGTAGTAGAAATACAGTACTAATAACTCAAAATAGCACTTCTGTTTGAGTTGCCTTGTACAAGCTTATTTGAGTTCTAATTGTGTGCTGAAATTCTCCCTTTTAATGCCTAGGTCTATTTGAAGGTTAGCTTTTGGTCCCATGGAGATAAAGGAAAATGTGCCAAAATTTGAGAGATTTGATTACCTATATAAAATTATGCTTGCTCATTTTTCCTTGGCAAGATACTCTTGGGGAAAGTTATATTAAAGAGAGACTAGAAATAGTGTACATCCAAAGAAAATATTTTCCAATTATGCTTCACAAGATGCAGAAAGTATTACTTGTTATGGAGGATTATGAATGAGATAATTACTGAGAGCCTAATGTACCTAAAGCTACAATAAAGGACAGAGAGAATCATTAATAAGTGGTTATTGACTGTTCTTCCTGCTCTTTGTAATAAAAGGCCAGAACAGTAGCAAGGACAAACCTTTCCCCAGTTTGGCTGTGACAGGTTATACACAACAATACCTTTTCTACTTACCTGGTGCATCATTAATTCCTATAAGTGAAACCATAGTAGCTTTGATTTAGCACATGAAAAGCTTTATGCCTCTCCAAACAGCCTTAACAAGAAATGTTTCATATGAAGAGTCAATTGAAAATAGTGGAGATTTAGAATCAGGATGAACATTCCCTCTTTTAAATGATTTCATTGCACGCATTCCTAATGAGCAATCTGCACTTCCAAAAGAATCCAGACCAGTGTTCCACTGGTAAGGCACAGAATGACAAAACACGTTTAAAGATTAAAGGATGTCTCATTACCCCTTTTTGATACTCTGATGAAATAAATGATAACCCAATTATTTCTGAGAAGCCCAGCAAAGAATATTTGAGCTCCCATGTTCAGGATTTCAATACAGGTGTGATCAATAGGGGAGATGATAAAATAAAGGATTTCTGAGTGGCTGCAAATCTTTTCTTATTGCAAAGCAGAACATGATACCACGTTCAAGATTACCTTCAGTGCATACTCTTTTTTTCTCTTTCCCTTTCAGCTCCCAATCCTGCTGCACTGAGCGAGAAGGCACAGACACTAGAGAAAAGTTCCACAGCATTTCTAAAAGAATGGGAAAGGTCACGGACATTACAGAGGTCAATCTACAAGGACTTGGAGTGCCAGAGGAAGCCCACAGGAAAGATGGAGAGAGAGACTATTTACAGGAGCCTGGAGAGACAGGACAAGGAAAAATGCCTTCAAACTGATGGATTTAGGTTTAGATTGGATATTTGGAAAAAAATATAGACCCTGTGAGGGTGGGCAGCCCTGGCACAGGGTGCCCAGAGCAGCTGTGGCTGCCCCTGGATCCCTGGCAGTGCCCAAAGGCAGGTTGGGCACTGGGGCTGGGAGCAGCCTGGGACAGTGGGAGGTGTCCCTGCCATGGCTGGGGGGGCACTATGTGAGCTTTAAGGTTCCTTCCAACCCAACTACTCCATGAAATTTTGCCTGGACTGATCTCTCAGCGGGGCAGCAGGGAGGGGATTCTGCCCCGGTGCCCCTCAGGTGAGAGCCCACCTGCAGAGCTGCCCCAGCCCCGGGCCAGCACAGCCCAGGGAGGAGCTGGAGCTGCTGCAGAGAGCCCAGAGGAGGCAGCAGGAGGAGCAGAGGATGGAGCAGCTCTGCTGGCAGGAAAGGCTGGCACAGCTGCCATTGCTCAGAGTGGGCAGGAGAAGCTTTGGGCTGAGCTCAGGGTGGCCATTCTACCTGACAAGAACGCCACCCAAGAGCTGTGATTTTCTTGTGCTCCTACACTTACTTCATGCCAGAAAGAGCGACAGTTTCCCTACTGAAACCCCTGCCCTGCTGGTTATTGTGCTCCCCCTTTAGAGAAATCCCTTCAACATTCCCTTATACACCTGCTAACCTGCTTATACTTGACACACACATCCCAGTTTTCATCTCAGTGCGGTCAATGCTCTTTGTTTCACCTCCCTGGCTCCACCAGACCCTGCATAAACTGTATTTTAGACTTCATATTAAATACATTAGGATGGACTGGATGCCTAGTGAAACTGGAAAACACAATCTGCCACATCTGCCACATCTGCCTGGTTTAGAGTTGGAAAAGTATCTTCTGTCTTACCCAGCTATTGAACAAGAACTTACAGATGTATTCCAGATTCTGAATAGATGTTGTCTGTGGGATAAATACTGCCTCAGCCATGCTGTGGTTTTTCTCACACTCTAAGTATAAAACACATGCATTTAACCCCCCATTCTAAGCACTGCAATCAACCCACTGTCTCAGAGGTGACCTCCAGCCTGACACAGAAAAGTTTTGCTTTACTATCCATCAGTCTGACCCCCACAGAGAATTTCCTGCTACAGGATTTGTGCAGAATGCATTTGATTTAGATAGAAATACTTACTGAAAAATTCCCTTCAAAATCCAAATACTTGGTTTTGTGCACAGACTGCTCAGTTCCATGCAGTCCTTGGCTTATCAGTGATAGGCAGGAACAAGCAGGTGGCCTTTTGGAATGGCAGAATTTAGATCAATTACAAAATAATTATTTAATGGAATGATCAGTGGCATTGCCTTCTACACAGAAAAGAAGCCTAATGTTGCCTAACAATTTAGTGCTGTCCATTTTCTTTTTTTTTTTTTTTTTGAGCTACGATAACTCCACCGGGCCAACATGCTGAAGTATATGCTAATACACATACTTCCTATCATATCTCATTTCAGTTATTAATAATTACATATCTCAATCAGACAGCAACAGCTTTGAGGCAGGAATTGTCTCCTACTCAACAAAATGGATCAAAATTTTAGCCAAGGCTTCTTGATATAAATGGCAGTATTAACACTTTTCACATTTACTGCTACTCAGTGCACCAGTCCTCATTTGCTGTAGCTGAGGGTGATTTGAGGATATATACAACATTTAAAAGTTTGCCCACGAAACAATTTTACATTGAGATTTCTTTCAAAAGCCCCATAGTTTAAATATCAGTTTGGTCTTACAGACCAAATAAAATCCTGGTATATTATTTAAATGATTAAAATAACTTCCATTTGCTCATACAAAAACTCAATAAAAAGTCCTTGTACATTTAGAGCACCTGCTCTCAGTTCATGTGGGATACCCAACAGCATAATCAGGACCCATTAATTAGCAGAAATAAATGAACAAGTTGGAAATATTGTGTTAGCATTAAGTCTTGTTTCAGATGATTTTATGTGAAGAAAGAAGCACAAGCATTTTCCCTTTGCCTCTGGACATATTTTCTTGTCAGTAAGGCAGGACAACACCAGGAATTGCCAAGTGTGCCAGCGGACTACGTGAAATGCTTTAGACTGCATAATAATTAGAGAACAGGTGGCCTGAAAAACAGGCAATTTAAAATTAAAAAAAAAAAAAAGAAAAAGGAAAGAGGAATGAAAAGGGAATAGCAAAATAGCAAGTATGTCAGTAATTCCATTTAGAAACTTTATTCTGTAAAAATACAGCAGATTTTTAATAAGCTCTCCGAGGTGAGCACTACGAGATTCTGAGCCTTTTGCATCATGCCTTAATGCACAGGCTCATGCTGCACCAACTCTGAGCCACACTAACTGAAAAATACAGTGGGTTTGCCCATTGGCTTTAAAATCCTGACTGCTTAGGTTGGGTGTACAACAGGTCACAGATCCTGATGATGCTTGTGGCATGATGGCCTTAGAAAATAAGGGGATGGAAAAGAGGTGTGGTTTGTCCCCTGTGTGCTGCACAGCTGGACGCCCAGCACCACCTCTGCCTGTAATAAAATCCCCCTTCTCTCCCTGGCAGCCGTACCCCTATTGCACACGCAGTTCCCTCGGCCAGGGAAAGGAGAATTAGCTAATGCGGCTCCTGGACTGAAACCAGCCAACGCCGGGGCCCTCTGCACCGCGCTGGAATCCCTTTTGCTGTGCGCCTGCAGCGCTGCTGCTCGCCTCCAGTGATGCTCTGCCAGCCAGCCTTTTATTCCAGCACATTCCCAGGCTGGAGCAAACCTCAGCTTTGCCTCTGCTCACCAGGGGCTGGGTGGGAAGCAGTTACTGAGCTCAGACCCTGGAGCAAGGAAAGGGATGTCTTCTGCGGCTCCTAATGATTCCTGCGGTTAATTCAGGAATGCCACTGACAGTCTCCAGGGAGAGCTACACTTACTTTTGCTTAGCTGCTGGCATGACTGCTGTAAAATAAAGGCTTTAAAAGAAATCCTTGCAGGGGAATTTTTGCACTAAGAGGGAGTCCTCAGGAAAAAGGAAAGTTATAAAGTACTCTGGATCACTGCAGGTGTTCCTCGGGGATTACTGAGAGGCTATTCAAACATATTAATATTTGCCTTAATATCTTTAGGAAAATTATCTGCAGTTATTTTACAATTCTACATGCCTCGCACATTGCTTGCAAATAACAGTTACCTTTAAACACTGCCTAAAATATTTATTGCAGTAAATTATTTCTGTAATGAAACTGACCCTGTAAATTGCCCAACATCAGCATCCCTGGCTTTGTCAAAAAAAACCCCAAAACCCCAACCAAAACCAAAAGCTAAACATCAAACAAAAGACCCTCAGCTGTGAATTCCTTGGTCTGTTGCACCACACACACTATGGCTTCCTTTTTCTTCTTTGACTTTACCAGAATAGGAAGAAAACCCAACTTTTAAAACAGAACTTTCAAGAAACAAAATTTATGCAAGCTCATTCTCATTATTTTCACTTGAAAACTTATTTTTCTTGTGATTCCTGTGATTGTATATTTATTATATGCTAAAAATGCAGTGCTGCCCAGCAGCTACAAAGCCTTTCTCAGGCGTGGCTCAGTTCACGAGGTATCACCCACTTCAGCTCCACAGCTCTTACTGGGAGCCTACAGCCACCAAAGGAATTGGTCCCAAAGCATTTCTCATTTTAATACAAAATTAGGGGTTTGTTACACAAATCCATGGCAAATTGAGGAATATCCTATCAGGACCTGAGAACAGTAAAACTTCCCTTTCACTTTTCTGGTTGAAAAAAAACCTCCTGGCACTTTTGGGAAATCACAACTACCTGAGAGCTCATGGATGGATGGGAAATCTGCTTGTCAAGTTCAGCAATGACAAACTTTTAGCAAAAAACCTCCCCTCACAATTGGCACTAATTGGTAGTTAAATTGACAACTGGAACTGAAGCATCCTGACAGCACGAGGGGTGGGCCCTACAGGTAGAAATTGAAAACCATTTACTGAAGCAATGTTAGAAAGACTAAACAATCATAGGGCATCTCAGAATATCACAGGGAAGGCTCAACTCAATTTTTCATAGTGTCATTTCCGCATTTTGCATGCATACTTGGGCAACATTTTACTGAGAGAAAGATAAAGTTTTCAGATCAATATATTGAAAAGCACACAAGCTTCTGATTCTTTAGAAACAAAAAAAATGCTCAATATTAGCTACTTTTTTTTCAGACTATCAGAAATTTTTGTGACTCTGGAAAAACATGACAAAGAAATTTAAGTGCATAATGCTAAAGTAACATATACCATTCCTTTTTATTAAAAAAAGGGAAATTTTTAAAAAGCACCAGTCTCACACAAAACAACAAAACAAACAACAAAACCCATCCACCCCCCCCCCAAAAAAAAAAAAATCCAGCAAAACTCCTGCCCAACCTTTAAGTTATTCTTTGTGTCATAGACATTTTCCTACTCCATGAAAGAAAAAATACAGGCAGCTGAGGAGGTGCCTGGTGTTTTGCTGTTTGACCCTTTAAGATGCTGGATTCATAACTAACTGATAAAATGCCTTTTTGAAGTTATTACCAGTCCTGTTCTACAGCTGATGTTCAAGGGGTTTAAGTTGTGTCTCTGCTTAAATTGTGGTTATATCGTGCCCCAGGCTGAAGATGAAGGAGCTTGAAAGTGTTCAACCTGATTCAGTAATACTCCCAGAATATACAGAAATGAGATTTTCAGTGTCTGGAGATATGCCGTGTTTCGTAAATCTTAGAGAAATCCGTTAAATATTTTTACACTGTAGTAGAAAATGTAGACACTGTTGGGTCAGTCAAATTCCTGCTTAAATTTATACTTTCTATTTAATTCTTCTTCTTGGAACTTGTTCGCGGTTAAAAGAAACAAATGAAAGTTGTGCAGGCTCAGGAATATTTTTTAAAAACCCGATACTTCTATAAAATGTTGTCTGCTATATTTATTGTCTTTGCAGCAACATTAAATTACGGAGAGTTTTTCTTAGCTAGTTATAGTCCTGCTTACTAAGCCGATTGAGACTATGCAAACGGGAGCATTCTGTGCAGTACACCGTCACCTCTTCCCTTTCAAGCACACACGAGGCAGAGGGAATTAGTATTTTTCGTAAAGAATATAGTAGCAAAATAATTGATACATTTCAGCTTCTGGCAATTTATTAAACTTAAGCAGGAAAACTGTGTATCATTATGGTTGCAAAACAACAACAAAAATCTAAGGCTCAGAAGGCTGCGTTGAGTTTGCAACATTTCAGATACTGAATATTTTATGGCATGCATTTAAACCATAGAAAAACATACAAGTGTGTATTAGGAAAAAAAAGGGTAGAATCTATTTAATATGGTGGTGTGATTGCTGTGCTGTGAAAACTTTAACAAAGCATTAATGTAGGACTATGCTATATCCTATGAAACTTATGCTAGGACTTTGCTACTCCTACATGTCACAAGGACTTTTTCCACTAAGGGAAACAGCATGTAATTCATCCCTCAAAATACTGCTAGCCTTAGTTATATACATTTCTGGTTTGCATCACTTGAGTACAACAGTATTTCCAGGCAGCCATCATAATCACAAGTCCAGGGCAGGAATGGAAAGCAAAACGTGAAGAAGGAACTTGTTTAATTAAAACCTGACTTATTTCATCTGTTTGCATCACTTGCGCTTCAACAGAACTGGTCATGATTTTCAGCAAATAACATTTTACCAGTTCCTGGTGAAGACAGAAAATGCATGTTGGCGAAGAAATCAAGGATTGCATAGAGCATAGATGATGTAGAACATACAGCTCCAAGCTATTTATAAGTGCTCTCTGCATTTCCAGGTTGGGATTTTACAGCAGCTCAGCCTGAAGCACTTGACAGTGAAAACAGGATGCCTCTCCACTGCTCCTCCTACAGGAAAATTGTTTCTCCTCTACAGGCCTGAACCCAAGCCCCAAACATCAAGGGAAAAATCTCCTTTGCTCCAAACAGCAAAAGTTGTTTGATGTCAAAAAAAATGTCCCTCATCCCTCAAGTCACACAAGAAAATCTGCATTTAATGGAGTGAAAAGACACAAATCACATAATTCAGAAGCAGTCACAGATGGAAAACACCTCCCTGAGCTCACCACAGTAAGGAGCTGGCCTGGCCACGCTGGTTCTGAGCCTCACCAACACAGTCTCTCACTGGTTTCCTCCCGTCCAGGATTTTCAGAGCACCTCCTCCAGAGCCCTGGACCAGGCACAGATGTGCCACAGGGGCTGCTCTTCTCTGCCACCTCACTTCCCCAGTCTCTGTCACAGACAAAACAGGCAATATGCACTTTTGGGACTGGAAATAGGGAAACCCAAAAAGCCTGGGGGAGGTTCTGGGACAACCTGGGAAGTACTGACTGCGAGCGGTGTGACACAGACAGCAGAAACCTGAGTGGCTGTTGGTGATTTTTGTGGACCTAAATTTGGATTCGTTTATTGGTAAGCCAGAGAGCATAAACACAAACAAACAACTTTTGTGGCCTTCATCCCCTCTTCCGTTCTCTCCATGCTTTGTGAGGTTTAACAGAGACAAACAAGTGCCAGATTCTGCACCATGGATGGAGCACCCTGGACCTACAGACAGGCCGGAACAAGAAGCTGGAGAGATGACACAGGAAGGTGCTGGCACTGCCCAGGCTCCCCAGGGAATGAATGGGCACGGCCCCGAGGCTGCCAGAGCTCCAGGAGCCTTTGGGCAGCGCCGCCAGGGGTGCCCAGGGGGGATTGTTGGGGGTCTGGGCAGGGACAGAAGGTGCACTTGGATAATCCTTAGGGATCCCTTCTACCTGAGGACATTCTATGATTCTAATTACAAACAACTGCGATTACATTAACTATCCCAGATTTTTGCTTAACAACATCCATTAAACCAGGTCCTAACCCATTTAAAGCATCACGAAGAACACATGTTCCATAAAACAGGAGCTGCAATACCCCAAATACAGCTTCCTAATGTTTTTTCACTTTATTACCTATGTCATTGTGAATTCGGAGGCTGTCTCCTGTGAAAGAACAGTGGCATTTGCTACAGCCCAGATTTCACAGCACATCTGCCGTGGTGCTGTAAGTGCATGCAGAGGAGAGGGAGGAGATGCAGCAGTGTATGGCAAGTAGAAGTTCCACCTAACTAATCAAGTCCACAGGGACAGCATGCAGTGTCACAAGATATATCACTCTACACTTGAATGAGGTTGTCAGCCACGGGGAGGCTGCAAACTGCTGACAGCACTGTGCAGGATGGGGAGGCTTCTAAAGAAGCTTTGTAAAGTACATACCTGCTTCTGTGGGTGAAGGGGGAAAAAAGAAATGAAGCACAAAAGGGTATTTGCAAATCTGTCGCTCAGTATTCTATTGCTGGGAATAAACCCAAACTCATTTGGCGTCTGTTGCACGAACACAAAGAAGGTTACTTTGCAGGTTTCTCAAAATGCACACAGATATTTTTACATGTACAGATCAAAATAATACGGGACTTATTAAAATAAGAGTGATATAAGGCTATTAGAGAATGTCCAAAGGAGGGCCACAGAGCATGAAGCTGTGCCAGGGGATGGTTATGCTGGAGATCAGGGACAGGTTCTGATTCCCCAGAGGGTGCTGGCACTGCCCAGGCTCCCCAGGGAATGAAATGGGCACGGCCCCGAGGCTGCCAGAGCTCCAGGAGCTGCCAGGGGTGCACAGGGGGGATTGGCGGGGACAGGAGCTGGGCTGGATGGTCCTTGGGGATCCCTTCCAGCACAGGATATTCTATTCCACGATCCTATGAAAATACCATGTGGCAAAAATAAATGCAATATGAGTATGGCAAAAANCAAAATGTGTAAGAAAAAAAAAAAAAAAAAAAAAAAAAAAGTAAAATAAAAGCTAGAATATTTGTGGCATTTTATAGAGAAATCTCATAAACTCAGAAAGTACTTCTTTACAGATGTGTGAACTCAAGTAGGGTTGCTCATTTTGAGCTTGGTCCTACCAAACATAATGACAAAAATTGTCATTAATTTGCATATTGCTCAAATTCATTCTAAGATGCTCACAAATGAAAGCAAAAGATTTGCTACGGTCCTTTACTTGAGTCATTGAGGAAAGACACCACACTTTAAAAGGTGTTCACATTAATTCCTCCTATTAGTCTCACCCCAGATTACTTCATTTATTAGAGTAAATACACTGGGCATGCATTTATTACTCTATATCCCTGCAGAACAGCAATGAACAAGCACCTTTGAAGTGTGTGCAGTTGCACTGCAACACTTAAATCTCTGCAGAAGAGTTTTTATGTCTGAAAGCTGTTTTCCCTGGAAAAACTGTGCAGTTTAATAAGGGATACGACAGACCCCTGTAGTCCTGTCTTGTTAAATTCCTCTGCACTTCCCAAACTTTGATATGAGACCTTTTAACCAACAGGAGGAACTTGCAGGCTCTGCATGCAGGCTTTTATTTACAAAATTATTCATGTTCAGTTTGTATCCTAAAAATTAATCTGAGTTTTATTTTGCTGATATATTCCATCAATTCCATTAGGACCAAATGCTTCTATTCAGTGCCTTTCCACCCGCTAACACAAAAACCATTATTTAAGTATCAGTTCTATTCTGAGCAGTACTTAAGAGCTGAATTTTCAGAGCTTTTTAAAGGTACATTTGAGAACACACAACAAATTCTGCTGGTGTGTGTATTGTTTCCGTTTGTGCAAAGCTTATTTTTGTATTTACTCTCCAAAGCACCCAATTAAATGTTTGTACAAAACATAAATGACTATGAAGAGCACCAGGGACACTCAACAACAGTGTAGAGGCAAAAATTGTAACAAAGATCTACATAATTAGATTTGCTTCTAGAATGTTTTCTTTGAAGCAATTAACCACCAAATAAAAGATTTGCCTGAACATTATACAAGAAATTTCGACATGTAAAAAGCACATGCCAAGCAATACTGACTCTGTAACAGGACAAAAGCACATTTATATCCAGAAAATGCAGCAAAAATGGGGCAGACATTTGATATCACTCTCTCCACAATGTTAAACCCCTCTGCACTAAGTCACTAGGTCCTGTTTTACTGAGTGTCCTTCATTCAAAGTCTGGCAAAAAAAAAGGAAAAAAGAAAATCGAGGGAAGTCATAGGGCAGAAAAAATAGTCAATAAAGTCCCAGAACGAAGGAGACACCCCAGGTGTGCAAATCCTTAGGCAGGCAAAAAACTCAAAAGGTTGGAGGAAGAGCGTAAGTGGAAAAGCCAGGAGGAGGAACCAGGTAAGTGCAAATCCACTGCGAGTTCTGAAAAGGAGGTTATTTTTAAATTGCAGTGGATAAGAAAGCAATGAGCGTGACAGAGGACAAACCACAGCCCAACTTCATGGAAAAGGAAAGCATTTTGCTGGTGACATCCTGTACACCCTGAAGTTTTGGGAAGGATTGCCAAGAAGTATAATTGGGGGAGCCTCTGCTTTCCAGTCAGGGAGGATTAAGAGCAGCTCTGAAAGCTGTGGAGTACCTCTGCCCCCACTGACTGCGCCCCAGCCTGAAAACACTCTCAGCACTCGCAAGCCTTAGGAAAGAAAAATAAGTCAGAAATATGGATGATTTTTCTGGAGAGGGAGAAAAAATAGAGAGAAGAATTCCAAATATATTCTTAGTCATTTTAATGAATAAACCAAAAATTCCTCACTATGGGAACAAACTTTGCTTCTTGCTCATTTCCGTCTATAACATGCAGTGTTTTAATTATGCAGCAGTCTCAACAAATGGATTGTCACAGCATTTTAGCTAATTCTATTTAAAATGCCGGCAAAAGATGGGATAATGTCTCCCTTGGTTTGGCTTAGTTTAACCTACCTACTTCTATTCACCAATGACTCAAATAATTCAGGTTATTATAACCAACAAAAAAACCCCTTAAAATAGTAGAAATATTTAGACCTGGATATACCCTGAAAATCAAAATACCACTAAGTACAAACCCAGGATTCTCCCCAGCTACTCAAAATAATTTCAAAAGTTCTACTAAAATATTCCAGAAAGAATGGGTTGAATAAAACATTTTAAGATGTGAAATATGCACACTGCTGTCTCTGTGAAATTGAGATACGTTACTAACCCCAGAGAAACAAATAGGAACAGATACCAAATACCTGATAGAAATGTAAATTGACACAGCACCAAAAGTCACTGGATAAAAAGCTCATTACACCTTCTGACCCTGAGTCTCGCCTGGAAAGTGGCTCCACTAGGGAAGATTTGGGAATGCACTTGATCTGTGTTCTCCTCCATAGATAGAGCTATTGACAGTCCCTGTATTATACTGTATGCTATTCACTTATCCACAGAAATAAGATTACCATGAAATTAACTGTTATCCATAATTTTGTCTAATTTTTTTTTTACTCAACTTCAGTAGCCAGCTAGTAAGACAATAATGCACTTTGTTGTTCAGAGGGAATTGAACTTTAGTGATAAACAATTAAGATATTTATACCTGCTCACTACCAAACATGCACTTATGAACAGATCATTCTCTTCTAAGAATAATTCTAAGGATAATTCAGCCCTGATGGATACAGATGGCTCATACAAGTGCAAGGCTGATTCACTGACTGGAGGTAACACACTGAGCTACAGAATAAACTAATGCATGGCAACAAGCAAAGCTTTAGGGCAGCAGAAAAGCTGGGACACTGAAAAATATGATCATTTGCCCTGTGTTATTTTCCTAACTTTGGAAGTAAATTACAAAATCCATGGCAATTCTGTTATTCCATATGTGTACACAGACCTCCATATAAACTAGGACCTCATAATTTGCTGTACAGTCCACACTTTCCTTTTCGGTCCTTGTTTTTTTAAAAATCCTCAGAGCATGAACTTGATTTATCAGGCTGGAGATAGAACATGACCTATAGGTGCAACAGGAATGCACAGGAACACATTGCAAAGAGCTGTTTGGTGAAAATTTTCAGCTGACACAGGTGAGGAGTGGTGACTAATGTTACAAAAGAAAGGATGTGAACACATTTGTAGGGTTTTTTGACAAATGGAATATGCATATTTTTGTTGGAAATAGCAAGTTAGCTAACTAGGAAACTGTCCTTACAATCAGGTACATTTAAAGCACAAGTCTATCGATATTAGAGAACTATTTTGGAATCACAAACCGCCTCAGTCTGAAATTCCTTAGAGGAGTCCAAATGACTGAAGACCTTCTCCTGTCATACATTTATACATTCAGAGGAAAAAACCCAAATCTTGCCTTACCCGGCCAACTAGGATTGGTTCAGGTCCAGAAAATTCTTCCAATACAAACATTTGATTCCAAACCCAGCCTCTCTTGGAACGGTGCAAAACTCTCTGTTCTTCATTTAGCCTTTTTAGTCCTGTACTGGATCCACTTGGTAGTACTTGAGATTGATTCATTGGAGCCATATAAATGGAAGGAAGGACAGTAATCCATAATATTATTAATGGAGTCCATGTATCCGTGAGCATTTCCGTTAGTCTTTCTGGCATTGTACCTCAAGCTACGCAAATCACCACACAGAAATGCAATTATTATTTTGCTTTCCTCCAGACTGTAGCAATCCAATTCATCACGCAGTACAGAACATTTACTTACAGCTCCTCCATGTGTTTACAGCACAGTCAATGTAAAAATAGCTTAGATGATAACAACATGATCCATTGAGTTTTCCAGTCATTAAAGATTCCTGGTAGGGGAAAGGAAAAAAGAAAGTTGAAATCAGTGACTAAAGAGCTTAGGAAAGCATTCTGAAATAACTTATTTACTTTTACATCATAAATAAGCCATGTTAGGTTTTAAATTTGTAGCTCATAATATTATTGCATGGTTAAATTGATTCTGTGTATTCCTTCATTGCCTGAAACACAGAGCGAAGACCCAGAGGAACGATTACACACACTAAGGAAAATAGTTAGACCTAAGAATTGGATGGGGCTTGCAGCAACCTGGACTAGTGGAAGGTGTCCCTGCCCATGGCAGGGAGGTGGAAATGGAGGGTCCTGAAAGTCCCTCCCAACCCACACCATTCTGGGATCTTGCAAATCCCAGATCTTGAAGTATATCTGAGGGTCTGAAGAAGCTCCCAGCCTTCTCACTACCCTGCACTTTGTGCTCAATTACAAACACATACCCTGTCATAAAGGCGAATAAAGTAACGTTCTTGCATTCTTACGCTCCTTTCCTCTGCAAGAAAAAAAACCACAAACTCCTCCTGAGCGTACAAGGCTCCAGCAGCCCAGTGTCTGTTTAGCCATCACCTCCCTGCAGCAGCACCACTGCCCAGCAAACCCTTCACAGCCCAGCAGAGAAACAGCGCTGCTAAATCCTCTGGGAAATCCATGATTCCCAAACCAGGCCACTACCAGGACCTGAGGAAACTCATTTATGCACATCTGCACCACAGGTCTCACTGTCTCTCCTTCACTTTCTGAGAAAACACACAGTCATGTTTCATTTCAAAGACTATTTCCTAGATGGACCATTTGGGAGCATTTTGTCCTTCTTTCCTTGCCCACCCTTTGATGTACGAAAAGGTCACAGCAGGTTTCATCTCAGAGTAAATATTCCTTGAAATGGAAAGGCAAGTTAACATAGCAGGACTGATGCCAGAGGGATGGGCAAATCCAGAAATGCAGCCATGGATCACATGGAAAACTAGATGGGATGTGGCTCAGAGAGAAGGGCTGCATTACAGGGTTATGGAGTCATGTGAAAAGAGTCTTTTTATATTTCTTTGATTCATATCCAAACAATCTCAGGAGAAACCACTATCTACAAGAGAGTGGGAACGCCTATTCTTAAACTTACGCTGTATTTTGGGCTGGTTTTCTTCTCCTTTAGGATTAATTCCTAGTGTTGCATGTTTATGAAAATCCTGAGAGCTTAGTTGGGTTTTGTTGGGTTTTTTTTGGTGGGGGGAGGTTTGTTGTTCTTTTTTAAGGTTCATACACACTTGTGGCATAAAACATGCAGAACACTTTTTACATGACCAGTAAAAGTCAGCTGTTCTTTTAAAAGCAAACAATGTAGAAAGTATTTTTTTTTTAACTTCAGTAATTGCCAAAGCAACTGTGAAATCTGTTGCATGAAAACCTGAAACTGTGAGAAACTTGTCTTGTTCGAAGGGGAGAGGAGCTGCTACCAAAGTGAAACTCAATCTCTCAAGCAGCATGGAAGAATGGTGAGCTAATAGTGCAGTGCTTTGACAATGCATCCAGAATGAGGGGAATATCCATTACAGGAGAACTTGGAGCTTTATAGGCCTCATTGCCAACTGGGGTGGAAATAAACGAATCAGAGAATATAGCAAGCTCTTGCAAGAGAGGTTTGGGGAAAATGTGAGAGAAGCAAGAGAGGCTTTAAATGTCTTGACATTCTCTCAATCCCAGAAAAGCAAGAGGAGCAAACAGTCTAATGATGGGATGCATCAGTCACCCTCTGAAAAGCCTCTTCCGTCCAGGGAATTAAATGGAGTTTACTGCTGCTGCTTTCTGGTACATGTTAAACAGAGATTCCCTTTCAGGGGCATGTTTGGTGGTAGAAGTTATCAAAAGAGAGAAACAGCCAAACTTTCAGTCAAAGTGATTCATTTTGCTCAAATGGGATCCTCTTCATACCTGACTGAATGAGTGGGTCCCTGTACCTGCCAGGACACAGATTTTTCTGAATTCTTCAATGAAGCAAGAATCAAAACACGGGAGAAATAGAACAACGGTAAAACAGAGCAAGAGACGGCATCTTCAACCAACACACAGGATTAAATTCAAAATGGGGGGCAGAAACTGAAAACACAAGGGTCCTTTTCAGGGCTTGAAGAGAGCAAGATGTAGCAGACTCTTTCTAGTGAGCCTCTGTTTCTGGGTGAAAAATCACTTTGTATATAAACCCTGAGAACCCCTCAGAGAAAAGGATCCAAGTAGGCATGACTGACTTCCTTACACTTACAGCACAAGTTGGTATAGCTCTTTTTATCAACAGGACCAAATAATAATAAAACACTCCCTTTCGTATTCAAGAAGCTTTTTGAAAACAATTCCTAATTAATCTCCACAGCCTGCCTTCTAAGAGAAATGAAATAAAGGAGATAAAACAATATGACGCTCCCAGAAACATTTTTGGTTGAAGAAAGAACAGGATATTTGGTTTTCACACTGCCACTCTCAATCCTTAGAAAGCCTTAAGTTCATTTCAGTGCATCTCTCCTCGGTTCCTCCCCCAGACTTCCTGCTTGGTACTCTTCATTTACTCCAATCAAGTGCAGGTCCTATCTGCTCACACTAAAACAGAAGATTCACTGTGACTGGGCTGTCCTCACGGTAGCTGTGTGTTCAGCAATACCTTAAGGCAAACGAGTCCAAACTACATCAGAGATATTAGTGATGCACACACGGTGCCATTAACCCCGCAGTGAAACAGCCCCGTGAGGAGCGCAGTTACACAAGCTCAGCGCCAGGACATTCTGAGCACTGACAGCAAGGCTGGGCAGCGCAGGGCTAAGGAGAGAAACCCCATGGGACTTGGGCACGTCCCAGTTCTGCAGAGGAATGTGATCAGTGTAGAACCATCGAGCTGGATAAAGTTCTCTACAGCTCAACCTGGACTGCAGCAGCCTTGTAAGAGTTATTTGAGAAACAGACTCTCATTCAGGCTCTATCAGTGGGTCAGGGCAAACACTTCATGCAATGTATGGGGGTGGGATTGCCCCCAGATTCCCTTACCAATTTGGAAATTACTTTTCTGCCGCATCCCTGGGAGCAGAACACCATGTATGTCGCCGGGAGCTGATGGAAGGCATTTTAAATATGTGGCCCAGCAAATCACACATTGGCTAATGGGAAAACTGTGACGTGCCTAGCAGTAAAACTGTAATCTTCTGGATTAGATGTATAGGAGGGGAGGACAGGGCTCTTGAACCAGGCTAATGGTAACATATTAAAAACCATATATAAAGGCAGACTTGGAAATAAAGGAAGACCAGAAGGTGAGGCACAGTAGCACTTTCCCTCCTTATATTATGCCATGGTCTGAAGCAGTGGTATGGAATGACAGTAAAATTATTCCAGTGAAGCCAGAACAACCTTTTTCTAAGCAACAGAAAAAAA